>VMKM01000857.1:0-223151 GCA_008360985.2 Macquaria ambigua | reverse complement strand
CGAAGACACATCTCTCTGTCCCTGAACCTGTTCCTGCAGTGCTGGGAAGTGGACACAGTCTCCCTGCATGTCTTCCTTGAACACCTCAAGTTTCATCCGAAAGGAGCGGACAGCTGTTAACAGTTCACAAATTGAATTGTCCTTGCCCTGTAGCTTCAAATTGAGTTCATTCAGATGTGAGGTGATATCAACCAAAAAGGCCACATTATCCATCTTTTTTTCATCTTTTAAAAAGAGAGAAAACTGTGTTGCTTTCTGACTTTTCAGCTCTACCAGGAAAGCTGCTACCTCCTTTCTGATGGACCAAAACCGCTCTAACACTGCTTTTGCTGAGCCATCTCACATTGTTGTGCAGCAAAAGATCATCAGCATTTGCTTCAACTTCTCTGAGGAATTCCCTAAGCATGCGATGCTGATAGGAAGAGGATGCCCTGAGAAAGTTGATCATTTTCATCATTATGTTCATCACCTCAGCATGCTCATCTGACAGGGTGGAGCATAGGACAGATTGGTGAATTATGCAATGGTAAGCAATGAGCTCAGGATTGTCTTCTTTCAGTCTTGCCACAGCTCCTTTCTCCCTATCATGGCAGGGGCTCCATCTGTGGTTATTGAAACCACTTGTTTTGGCTCTATTCCCCTCTTTGTTAACATCTCTTTTATGGCCAGGTAGATGTCCTCTCCTCTTGTACTGGTCTGAAGGGGAGTAATACCTAACAGGTCTTCACAGAAAACTTTCTTGTCTTTGTTGAAGAACCTTACATAAACTAACAACTGAGCATTGTCAGACACATCAGTGGAGTCATCTACAGCCAAGCCCACACATGGTGCTTTATGAATGGCTTCATCCAGCTGGGCTAGTACATCCTGGGTTAATATGTCACTTTTCTTTGTGGCTGATGATGCTGACATGGGTATTTGCTTTATTTTATTACAAAGCTCTTCTTTTTGTTTTCCCTCAAATAAGGTTTCTGCCACTGCACTCATGCACTCCTTGACAATTCCCCCATCAGTAAATGTTTTTTTGTGTTGACCCAAAATCCAAGCAATTCTGAGGGAACATTCGTGAACACGTTGTTGGGCAGTGAATGAATGGGTCAAGATCCTGGTGGATTGATCGTACTGGGCTCTGAGACTGCTTATTTTCTGCAACCTCAGTTCAGACCTCAGTGGGTATGCTTGGTCAAAATCTTTGTGTTTTGTCTCATAGTGGCGTTTCACATTGCCACTTTTAATGAGCGCCACGGTCTCTGAGCATATCAGACAGTGGTTTTGTGCTCCCAGAGGGAAGAATGAACATGAACGAGTCTGTCCACTCTGGGTTGAAAGCTTTATTTTCGCTATCAACTTTTCTTATCTTACACAGCGCCATTTGTGGTTGTTTGTCTCTCCCTTTCTCCGGCTCACTCGTCTCTTCATCTTCTCTCTCTGTATCGCTTTCTTTATTTTTCTTTCTCTTTCTATCTTCCTTTCGTCTGTCCCTCGCCTCTCGCCTGTTTGTGTATGCATAGCGGCAAATTTTAGCACCTGGAATGCAGAGACTTCATTGGCTGAGTAGCGTCACGTGGGATGGCTTAACTCAAATGCAATTTCCTGCGTTTCCTGATCTGCTCAACCAATGCCGTAAACACTAGAAAAGCTGCGCCGGTTAAAATAGAAGCGTCCAGTCAAATTTAAAATCCCCTTATAATTTATTGGTAATAGGTCCGGGTCTGTATAGGATGGCGTCTGGGTCCGGACCCGGACCGCGGTCCGCCAGTTAGTGACCCCCGGTCCAGATCATGAATGAAGTCATTATGATTTAATTATAAGACAATTTATCCAAAAGAATTGTAAAAATAGAAAAACTAAGAGAATGTCTCACAGGTTGACACTTTTACAGAGTAAAATAAACATATGCACCATTTGAAAAAAATCTTGAATCTTCTCTTTTATGTTCCTACATTTAAGTCGAAGGGCCGATGACAGTTTGAGCCTACAAGAGGTCATTGGTAAAATTGACCAACTAAAGCAAGCCACGAGAGCCTCCAAGACATCACTTCAACAATAAATCAGCTGTCTGAGCTTGCAAAGACCAAAAGCACAGCAGTAATGCCAGATGCCTGTCTGTACCCTGTAAAGGATGCCTTCACTTGTCTCGTTTGTAAAGGTATGTATAAGATATGTAACAGTAGGTACCTGTACTGTACAAAACAGCCTTCAGTTAATTATTTTATATTGAAAGTAACTATTACATATTATTTTCAATCAATCATCATTTTTTTCTTTGTTTAAAACTTTGCAGCTCTAATGGCAGAGCCCATGTTTTCCACATGCTGCGAGTCTCTGGTTGGATGCCGAACATGTGTGGAGCAGTGGCTGTTAACTGCAGATCACTGCCTGAAATGCAGAGCAGAGGAGTTTGACTCCAAGGTACACAAAGTTAAGGGTCTGTCTGCCGTCTTGTCTTTCTTCGAGGAGATATAAATGGAGTAACTCATGTAACATTGTTTCAGTAAGGATGGGCAAACATGTTACCGGAAAGCTACAGAGGCTGCAAAGTTTGCATTTCAAGCAAACACTACAGCTGTTGATTTCACTGATCAGTTTTCTCAAACAGAGGAAGAGGAACTTGTCAGAGAAATCGGCTATTGTAGTGTCAGGTTGGAAAGACAACCTGCAGCCTCTGCAGCTTTTCAGGAACATGTCTAACCACCTCTGGAGTCTAAGCTTTTTTGATTTTAATCACAACAGCTTGTTTCCTTGGTTGTTATAATGTTTAAAACCCTGTTTGGTGTTTAATAACAGGTTTTGGAGTGGAGCAGTAGCTGGTAACTGCAATTTACCTCTTTAAAAAGTTCAAGTAGTTGAAACAGATTAACTGATGTTACATTCTTTACAGTAAATCTGATGAGCTTAGTTTTTAGCTCAACTTGTTTACATGACCATTAAAAAAAGACTTGACTTTGAGAAAGACTTGAAAGATTGTAAGGGCTGTGTTTATTGCAAACAATCAGAGTTACAAGATTGTAAGTGCACTTTATCTTAATTGTTCTGAACTGAAACAGCTTTTACAGTTTCCTCTGTAATAAATGTTATTTTTGGAAGTATACAGCTTCTTCATTGGCCATTGCAGGACACTGTGTAACTTGTCACACACATCTTCTGGTGATATCAATAAGAGACTTAACTGCATCTTTAAAAGGGCCATAGTTATGGTGAACCACAATTTGGTATAGTGATAAGTCAAAGTGAGAACCAAACTCAGTTTCAGTCCATTGTTGGGCTTCTTCAGAGGGGAAAGGATCACATCCAAAAATGGATTCCCTTTTCAAGGCTGATCCCACTTCCTGTTGATACAGGTCAGCTACAACAGCACCAACAGGCAGAAGGTCATCAGGAAGTTTTGCAGAACACCCTTCTTTAGCCAGTTCATTTGGTATTCCCTTTCCCGCAAGACAGGAACTTGAGTAGTGAGATTTAAGGGGTTACAGTTAGGTGATAAGTCAAAACTTTTATTGGCAAAATTATTGTTATTTTAGTTGTCTATCACAGCATATTGGAATGCAGACTTTCAGCTTTAATTTGAGGGTATTTGCATCCTGTGGTCAGTCACTGACTGTAGAGAAGAATTAAAAATTGCAATTTTATTTATGATGAATGAATTTGTCCAATTAGTTTAGTGTTCATAGAATTGGGTGGCTGCATATTCATTCAGATGGTTGTCATTCCTACAACATTCACCCAATCTAGATGTAAATACCCTCAAATTAAAGATGAAAGTTTGCACTTCGTGCACATATTCATTATTTACATTCAACTCCAAAATCCTGTGGCAGTCAGCTAAAATAGCAAGAACTTTGTCAACGTCCAAATAATTCAGGCATGACTAACTAATTACATGTTTTACAAATTTAATCTGCCCCTCTACTGTAGATTTCAGTCAGTACTGGATTTGCAGTTTTATAATTTGAGCTACAAATTTGTGAATCTACAATAGAATAGAATAAATCTACAATAGAACGGCAAAATTCATTTAAACTGCTTAATTAAAGTTGTGCTCGTAATGCAGCCAGTAAAATGAAATGAATCATACCTGGGATTCTGTGTGCATTCCATGCCTCTGTGACATTTGTGATGCCAGTCCTAGCCATCTCGCATGTCAGGTTTGACATACAATACTTGGATGTATTGTCCTCCATGTCCAGTTCCTCCTGGTCCACCAGCTATACCAAAGCTGTCTTCAAAGGGTAGTTGACTCGGGCATTCACCTCCGACCACATTCTCTCTATTACATTGTTCTGTGCAGGTTTTAAGGATAGTGTCAGTCTGCCTGCCCTCATAGAAATATGCCTTAGTTGCAAGAAACCAGGATTCATTTTTAACAACACATTTATTTTACCCTTGTAGAAGGTGTCTGAATGTAGGGTTGCCTTTGAGGATTGTGTCTGTTCTGCCAGCTTTTCCTGGATGAATAATGCCAGAAAAAACTCTTTCCCACAGTCAACTCTGACCTGGACCCAGAGTCTATAGGAAAGCACAGCAGGTCTGAAGAAAAATCACAGACAAACATTTATAACCTTTAAACATAAACAGCAAACAAACAACAAACATTTATTTTGTCAAAATCTATGTGATAGCAATAATAGTAAAACTGGAAAATAAATGAAGAAACTGTGTGGTGTGACTTATTCAACATTTACAAGATCATTACAAGTTAAAAAGGTTTTCATAAAATCAAGTGTTTTTTGCCAAATGAATTATTTTCACATTGCAAATTTAGGTTTTAACCTCTAACCTTTCAGATTTCGGGCACCCTAAAATATAAGAACTACATTATTATAAAACTCAATAATCCTTAATTCCTATGATTAGATTCTCAACACATACGTTCTATTGAAATGCAGAAAAAACAATTATTTGACTATTTGACCTTACCTGCTGTCTTGCAATGTGGTAGACTTGATGAATTAGGGATGTGATTATTCAGGACGTATTATTCAGGTATGTCAGGATCAGTGTTGCCAACTCTCACCTGAGACACGCTTTCACGCTGCCCAAACAATTCTCAGGCCAAAACACTGCAACAGCAACAGATGAACAGGCGAGCGAACGTACCGATGGTTACGTACTGTAACCCCCATTCTATGAGTATAGGCTCTTAAATGACTGTATGGTCCGCGATATGTGCGCGATGCTTATCGCTATGGAGGACCGAAACTGCCATAATTAAAAATAAATGAATAAATGACTCAATAAATAAATAAATATGCCATTAAATGCACCAAAGATAATATTAAAAATAAATGTAGGCATTAATGAATCGATAAAATGTAACATAAATTGATATTTCTGTATTTATTCATGTATTATTTTCCTTTTGCAATTTATTTTTACATTTCTTGGTCTTTTTACATTTCTTTATCTTTTTACATTTCTTTGTCTTTTTACATTTCTTTATCTTTTTATATTTCTTGGTCTTTTTACATTGCTTTGCGTTTTTACATTTCTTGGTCTTTTTACATTTCTGTATGCACTTGCTTCAATGCTTCACTGTTCAAATGAGGGGGGCTGTCCTTCAATGTGGTTCATGGGGTCAACCTTTGCTATTGGCTGATCGACATCAGAGTGCATAGATCAACTATACACAGTGTTGCCAACTTGGCGACTTTCTCGCTAAATCTGGCGACTTTCCAAATCCTCTTGGCAACTTTTTTTTGTCAAAAGCGACTAGCGACAAATCTAGCGACTTTTTCTGGTGTTATTGGAGACTTTTCTGGTGTTTTGGAGACTCTCACGTGAAAGCACGTATCATTCTGCAGCGGGTGCTGCCGTGAGCCCCTCCCCCGTCCCAAAGCACTCATAGGCGGTCAGTCTCACAGTAGCCTCGCGGAGCAGAGAGGAGACCCGCACCACTCCGCGTCCAGACTGCAAATGAATCGCGCGTGCGCAAAGCCGCCGCTGATCCCGCCCTGGCTTACAGAGCGGGATGTAAATGTAAATGTTTCTTCACTGTTACACTAAAATAAATCATTGCATTTGACTCACACGGCCTCAGTCACTTACTCACCTCGTCCACTGTGTGTGTGCCTCTCTGTGACATAAGCTAAACATCTAGCTAGCTCAAGATGTCTCAGTCTAAACTGTACGCTCAAAAATACAGAAAAGAGTGGGAATCAAACCCTGAATTCAAAGGCTGGTTGAAGCCGTTTATTGGAGATGATACACGGGCATACTGCCTGTATTGTAAGGCTGATTTCTATGCCAAACTCTATAAAAAAACACATGACATCTCAAAAACATACTCAAAAGGCAAAGCCTTATAACAGTTCCACCCAATGCAAGCTGCCATTAATTCAATTCAATTCAGTTTTATTTATATAGCGCCATATCATAACAAAGTTATCTCAGGGCACTTTTTCGAGTAGAGCAAGTCTAGACCGACTCTTTATATTTACAGAGACCCAATATTTCCCACCATGAGCAAGCACTATGCGACAGTGGCAAGGAAAAACTCCCTTTTAACAGGTAGAAACCTCGAGCAGAACCAGGCTCTAGGTGGGCGGTCATCTGCCTCGACCGGTTGGGTTGAAGGGGGGGGGGGGGAGCGGGAGAGCAGGAGGAAAGAGAACATACAGCAGCACAATACAGTTCCACACAGAGATGCAACGCAACGGCCGCGGCAATGGCATGGATGTCAACACCAACAGAAACAACACTAAGAGCAACATTACAGCAGCAATACTAATAATAATAGCAACAGCAACTGCAGCAGCGGGTGCAGAGGAGGAGCACGGGGGCAGCAGGCGGCCGCAACCATAGATCCAGACCCTACAGCTCTGGAGGCAGAAACACCTGCAGAAAGCAACAGAAGGAGTTACTTAATGAGTAAAAAAAAGTCTGAAGCCACCATGGCATTAGCTATTGCTGAACACTGTTCCATGCTGGCATGTGATCACATTGGGGAAGCATGTAAAGCTGCTTTCTCAGACTCCACTGCTGCTACTCACTTCAGAATGCACAGGACAAAGTGCACGGAAATGATTAATGGTGTTCTAGCACCATACTTTCTAAAAAAGTTGGTCGCAGATGTGGGTGACCAGCGTTTCAGCCTTCTCCTCGATGAGTCCACAGATGTAAGTGTTTCTAAGTACCTGGGGGCTGTGATAAGGTACTTTAGTGACACCAAACACACAATTGTCTCAACATTTCTGGGGCTTGTTGAGTTGGAGAGAGGAGATGCCAGATCTATAGCCCGAGCTGTTGTGGCTTTCCTGGAGAAGTGTTGTCTTAAAAAAGAGAAACTCCTGGGGATAGGGACTGACAATGCCTCCGTTATGACAGGATTAACAATGGGGTCCATAAAGTGCTGAAGGAGGAGTATGGCCTCAAAGATCTGGTTCTTATTCGCTGTGTGTGTCACTCTCTGCAGCTTGCTGTAAGTCATGCTTCCAATGACACCATCCCCCATAGTGTGGAGTACTTGGTACGGGAGACTTATAACTGGTTTTCAGTGTCTCCAAAGCGCAGGGAGGCCTACAAAGCCATATATGAGACCATCAACTGTGGGGAGAAACCCTTACAAATAACCAAGGTGTGTGCCACACGTTGGCTCTCCATTAAACCAGCGGTTTCACGCATTTTGGACCAGTGGGAGGCGCTTAAACTGCATTTCGCATTCACCAAGTCCAGTGAACACTGCTACATGGCTGAGGTTTTATACTCCATGTACAGTGATCCTCAAAACATCTTGTATCTGACTTTTTTGAAGTCAGTGCTGGGTGAGGTACAGTTGGCCATCAAGGCTTTTGAGGGAGAGCAGGTAGATCCTCTTAAACTTCTGGACAGCTTGGTTAGCCTGATAAAGTCTGTGAGTAGCAGGGTGCTGAATCCACTGGCAAATATTGATGTACTCAAAGAGCCAATTGATGGATACATCAGTCCCAAACCGTACCTTGGTTACCTTTTTGAGTCAAAGGCAGCTGAGCTCCACCTTGCGTCTGAGGAGAAGAACAATGTCCGAAAGCGGTGTGTAGCCTTCACCATCTCCCTCACTGAGTTGAGGGTGAGACTGCCGGACAACATCGAAGCATTGCAGTACATGTCAGTTTTCAGTGTAGAGGAAACTCTAAAGCACAATAAGAGCCTGGGAGAAATAGAAAAAATAGCCAAGCTCCTTGGCAATGGCGTGCCATCCATCTTAGTAAGTGGAATGAAACAAAAAACACAGTGGGCTTCTAGAGTGAGATTTGGAAGTTCAGGGATGCAGCTGATATCAACCCGTTTCAGGAGCTTGCCGTGGCTGCTGTGTCTGTGTTGTCCTTGCCACACTCGAATGCTGAAGACGAGAGATTATTCAGCCAGATGAGTGTGGTAAAAAGCAAACTCAGAAATCGAATGTCCTTGCAGACCCTTAACTCCATCCTGTATGTCCGATATGGTCTGAAGTTGTCTGGTGAGGCTTGCTATGAGCCCAAGCTGCCTGATAATGTTTTGCAGCTTTTTGGCACATCAGCTGCTTACTCATTTAAGTCAGCTCCCTCAGTTGCTGAACCTGCCATAGAAAGCCTTGACCAAACTGAAAATGACCTACTCTTTCTGTGAGCCAGCACAACGTGTGTGTGTGGAGGGGGGCTGAAAAAAACAAACAATGAACCTGAATTAGGGCCAGACTAGTTACCATCATTTTCTCACATTGCCATTGACAGTTTTTTTCTATTGTCTCTTTTTGGTCCATTTAGATTGTTAATGTTGTCAAGTTAAAACCGTCTATACAAAAAATTGTTAAAAATGTTATAGTTATAGCAAAAAATGTTCATGTTTTACTGTGACTTGTTGTAGGCTCCTAAGTGGAGCATAAGGTTAGAAACTAAACCAAACTTAAGAAAACTAAACAAAAAAAACAACAACAAAAAAATAAATAAATAAATAAAACAAAAAAAACTAACAAAAAAAAAAAACTTTAAAAAAAAACCTAAGTAACTCTGCCAAAGTGTCTCTTTTGGGTCACTTTGCCGGTCCCAAGCCCGGATAAAGGACGAGGGTTGGATGTAGAGCTAGCAATTCCACCCCACATAAATTTGATATTCTAAAATTTAACAATACAGGACAAAATTGATTTATGGAATGTGGGTCTAGACAAAGCATTTAAGTCAGGAAGTTATTTAAAGAAGTGATGGCCTATTTCAATGGCAAAATTTAAAAAAACAAACCAAGAATCCACAGAAGAAGGTTCATTTGTAGTTCTAAACATATTTAGGGTGTTTTTTACTCACCTTTTGTCTCTCCCACGTTATTCCTCTCTCCTACAGCGTCCATTACAATTACATGCAAATTGCCAATTATGCAAATTAGGCGATGACGTCATGTAGCGACTTCTAGCGACTTTTAGGACAGCCAATAGCTACTTTCCTTACTGAGGAGTTGGCAACACTGACTATACATGCCTTGTATAGTCATACACCGGTGTCCAGGCTACTTTTGAAAAGGAGCAGTAGGGTACTGTAATGGCGGTGTCGGCCGGATGGTCGGTGTCGGAGCCGTTGAGAGAGGCGGCGGACGCACCACGAAGCGCCCCGAATTCCATGTCACTAAAGTACCTTATCACAGCCCCCAGGTACTTAGAAACATTTACATCTGTGGACTCATCGAGGAGGAGGCTGAAACGCTGGTCACCCACATCTGCGACCAACTTTTTTAGAAAGTATGGTGCTAGAACACCATTAATCATTTCCATGCACTTTGTCTTGTGCATTTTGAAGTGAGTAGCAGCGGTGGAGTCTGAGAAAGCAGCTTTACATGCTTCCCCAATGTGATCACATGCCAGCATGGAACAGTGTTCAGCAATAGCTAATGCCATGGTGGCTTCAGCCTTTTTTGCAGAGTCAATTTTTTTACTCATTAATGGCAGCTTGCTTTGGGTGGAACTGTTATAAGGCTTTGCCTTTTGAGTATGTTTTTGAGTTGTCGTGTTTTTTTATATCACAAAGTTTGGCGTAGAAATCAGCCTTACAATACAGGCAGTATGCCCGTGTATCATCTCCAATAAACGGCTTCAACCAGCCTTTGAATTCAGGGTTTGATTCCCACTCTTTTCTGTATTTTTGAGCGTACAGTTTAGACTGAGACATGATGAGCAAGCTAGCTAGATAGCTTATGTCACAGAGAGGCACACACACAGTGGACGAGGTGAGTAAGTGACTGAGGCTGTGTGAGTCAAATGCAATGATTTATTTTAGTGTGACAGTGAAGAAACATTTACATTTACATCCCGCTCTGTAAGCCAGGGCGGGATCAGCGGCGGCTTTGCGCACGCACAATTCATTTGCAGTCTGGACGCGGAGTGATGTGGGTCTCCTCTCTGCTCTGACTGCAGCTGGGACTGCTGCGCGAGGCTACTGTGAGACTGACCGCCTGTGAATGCTTTGGGACGGAGGAGGGGCTCATGGCAGCACCCACTGCTCGTTGAGGACAGTAATTGCAGAATGATCACGTCAGAGTCTCCAAAACACCAGAAAAAGTCGCTAGATTTGTCGCTAGTCGCTTTTGACAAAAAAAGTCGCCAAGAGGATTTGGAAAGTCGCCAGATTTAGCGAGAAAGT
This sequence comes from Macquaria ambigua, assembly GCA_008360985.2. NCBI lineage: Eukaryota > Metazoa > Chordata > Actinopteri > Centrarchiformes > Percichthyidae > Macquaria > Macquaria ambigua. Next base: position 212,571 of record VMKM01000857.1, on the reverse strand, counting down.
CGCCAAGTTGGCAACACTGGTGGTCTGTTAAACAGTAAATTCATCAAATGAAGGTTAAAAACAATGCAACAGACTGAGGTGAATGATCTGTGTCTGCCAGACCCAGACCCAGCGACTTAAGTGGGCTGAACGTCGTCTTTCCGGCTGAAGTTTTAGCTCAGAGCATTTGTCCACGGGTGCCGCTAGTTGCATGTCTAACTGAGCTAACTAGCTAACGGCAGCCACAGTTAGCGGCAGTCAGCACAGCGGACAGGTCTGCTGACGATCGCTGCAGAGCGTGAGCTGGACACTGAATTGGAATTGAACAAAATGGCTTAATAGCGCCCCCTATAAACTTTTAACAAACTAGCCCCTGCAGCAACTTGTGTAATTTATGCCATTTCAGGGCTCTGTACTTTCACAAACCTGTCCTAGAGATTTTATCGGATCAGCTTCAAATTGGCCAGTACAATCTAAAGACGTTTGTGATTAAAAGTTGCTGAAGGTTTTTTATTAAGTTGAACGGTGTGCCTGTGGCATGGTGTGGAATTTATGTGTTTCGCCATGAAACAGGAAGTGGTTTATAACTGGACTGTACATTGTCCAAGAGGCCCCAAACTTACCATGTTTCATGACCCCCCTGGCCTGAAGGCATCTATATGCTAATTTTCAGTCACAGTCATAGCGCCACCTACTGGCAGCAGGAAATAACACATTTTGTAGTCTGACATGCAACTCCGAGTGGGTTGAGCAGAACAACTTCAAATTTGGTCAGTAAAGCCTTAAGACCTTGATAATGCTTTGCAGTGAATATTGTGAGTTTTCACTGAAGGGCGAATTTCGGTGTTTTATCATGCACAATGAAACTGTTGTAACTCGGCTCCATATGATCAGATCTTTTCCATATTTCTCATGTTTGATGGCATTCCTGGCCTAAAGACATCTAGGGGTGAAAATTGAATCAGTCATAGCGCCACCTAGTGACAACAGGAAGTTCATATCTCCTAGCAGGTTAACCAGATTCACCTCAAATTTGGTCAGCAAGTCTTAAGACATTGATGATGCTTCACTGTGAAGATTGTGAGTTTTCATCAAACAGCGTTGCCGTGACAATGCATTGTTTGCCATAAAGAGGAAGCAGTTTTTTGAGGGGCTAGGGATGCTTGAAAACTCACCAAACTTTGCACATGTGGCACAAACATACATCTGATATGGGTATTGGACATGGATGTGGCAAAACGGCTCGATAGTGCCCCCTACAAATTTTCAAAATCAAAGCCCCCCCCCTTAAAATTTGATGTAAATGTATGAATTTTGTGGTTTACTAATGGATGGACTCCTCTGCTACAGAGCATTTGACTCATAGATATACTGTAAAACAGTAGATGTGACATTACGTCATAATTCATGGCATAACCGTCCGCCATCTTACCTGGGTATTGTTTACAATCACCACCTATGGGCAGCAACTATGTTTGTCAGCTGTGCAGCATTTAATTGCTTTACTTAAAGGACCAAAGAGACCAGGGAGGCTGGCATCACTCCACACGTCAGTATAGAGTAGATGAGAGATTTATTTTTTACATATGGGTCAACTAAAAATACAAAAAGTTAGTAAACTAGGTAACTTTACCATTAGCCACCAAGCAGCGGACCAGCTGAGTTCTAAGTTGCTGATTGCTAGCTCTCAACAGCATTGACTGTTTAAAGAGTCGGTCTAGACCTCCTCTATATGAAAAAGTGCTCTGAGATAACTTTGTTATTATATGCTGCTATATAAATAAAACTGAACTGAATTGACCAGTTAGCTAAACAGACAAGTTATAACCAGCAAACATTATTTTAATGTTAGCTACGTTAATTTAGAGCTCAAACGTAACGTTAACATTATAATAATGTTATTAATATTACCCTAACATTTGACCGCTAAGCAGCTGAGTCCATGCCAATCAAGTGTAATGTTAAAGTAAACACAACACGTTAACGAAAAGCACTCATCTTTACTCGTAATTCCCATTTAATAAATCACCAGGCAAATCAACACTGTGGAAGGCCAATTGGACCAAAACGTCTAGTTTGACGTTCGTCTTCAGACGTTCAAAATTGACATCTTAAGACGTGCAAAATTGACTTCTTAAGACATTTGGACCTTATGGCGTCCATGCTACTGGTACCCACCCTTTTTTGACATAGGGGCTGCGTTGGGCTGGACTTATACCTACGTTGTGGTCATGTGGGCTCTTACTAGTGGGTCCAATCAGCCTTCCATACAAACGTACCCAGCCTTAAGGTCCAAATGTCTTAAGAAGTCAATTTTGAACATCTTAAGACGTCAATTTTGAACGTCTGAAGACAAACGTCAAACTAGATGTTTTGGTCCAATCGGCCTTTCATACAACACAACAGTAACATTAGCCACGTCCTTGACAGCAACAGGGAACACTAACCAACCACACAATAAGCCAACATATTGTTATTCGAGGCAGAGGAGTCGCGCTTAATGATACATGTTCACCACATCTAGCTAACCCAAAAATAGCCGCCTTGAATCCAGCAATCAGTCATCATATGTTAACATCACTTGTTGTCAGCTTACCTCATGCCTTTACACGATGTTCTTTTCAGTAAAGCAAAAAAAAAATAATCCATGTTTTTATCAGGTAAAGTAATCCAGTCGGGGATTTGTACTCCAGTTCAGGTTCAGCTTGCAGTTTTGCAAAATTCCCGCAATTTCTCTGCATTATCATCATAAATTTAATGTCCATAATGTTACCTTGCCATGAGAATGAAAAACAACTGCAACAAGTCCATCAGGAGTTCGGCTGAAGGCATTAACATTACAGCACAAAGTAAATCTTTCAAAACTAAACTTTATAACTCTTATCGTCAAAACAAACCCTGTGTGTGTGTGTGTGTGTGTGTGAGAGAGAGAGAGAGAGAGAGAGAGAGAGAGAGAGAGAAATATATCTTTTCCTTATGTACAATTTATGACATTAATAAATATATTAATTAAAGTAAGTGTGTTTCTGATTGTTGTCTGATTGCCTACCAACATAGGCCATAATACTGAATCTATTTAGGATTTCTACATGAAAGATATTACTTAATATATTAGCCATTCAGAATACCAAAGACAGTTCTTACATATTAAGTTCAGGCAAAATTTTAAAAATAAAATCATTGTCTGCAATATATGTGCATCTGCAATATAAATTATGAGCTTATCTTCATGACTGAAAGCATGATTTGTTCTCTTGAAGCTATTATAATCAAATTTCTACCAGAATCTTTGTTTGTTTTTTTGGTTCATTCTAGACAGGCACAGTTGACTCATTACTTTGAATAAAAAACAGTATTGGTGTATTGGTAGAAGGATTATAAAGACAACATAAGCCTATTTCACCATAGATTCCAATTACAGCAAGTTTAAAACTGGACCCAGGTAAGATGGCTGCCATATGGTTCCATCCTGGAATGCCAAGTTATTATCTACTGTTTTATATCTATGATTTGACTGATGTCTGTCTTCTTCATTCCTTCTAAACTTCACTCAGCAATATTATAAGGCGGATACATTATTGTGCCTGTATTAATTGTATAGTTTAGTGTCTTGTTTTTTGAGACAACTGAAGGGAAAGCAAAACCTTCACTCAACTTTGGTTTAGTTTATTTTGACAAATATGAGTACACTGTAAAAGTACACACACACTTTATATGTACAACATATAAATATATATATGAATATGAAAAAATCTCTCTGCTCTGCTGTTGGCTGTGCGTGTGTGCACACATACACTGTCCTCTGTCCTCTTAACTATTTTTGAGAGGACTGAGAATCAGTTGAATCAAAACACTTGGGTGGTGCACTAAAGTGTTGTAGTGTTAGGGATAACCCTGATTACTTTATTTTTTATGGGCGCTGAGATGAATGATATATTTATAAAATGATTGTGTTTGCCGACCCTGTCACCGGCCCTCACGGCCCAACAACCAGCCCGGCCCGCCGGGAATCTTCCCGTTTCTCCCGGTTAACCTCTCGGTGCCTGGTGTCCGGTCGTGAAGCGGCGGATGCTGCACACCCCAACGGCCCGTTCATCACTGCTTGCAGCTTTAATTATAAATTGCTTACTTACTGATAATGGAGAGCCTTGGATATACAGCAGCATTTAGGGAGCTACTGATGTACAGAGAGAAAAAAAATCTGTGCCTCCATAAAGTAAAATGGTGGCGTGTGTCTGCCCATGCGCAGCCAAGGCAATATGTGGAAATTGTACATATTTTTTTCTAATTACTTTTAATTGAGTGAAATTAGCTTGTTTTAAACAAGGGCAGTACCTTTTAAAGTTATTTTAAAAAGATGAGTAGGATTCAACACAACACATTAAAATCAATGAAATAAACTAGATTAAAACATGTAACATGTAAAAGGGGTCAATCAGTTTTTTTAGTGATTAGTGATCATTGCCTTATAGACAAAACCACTCAGAGGTTTTATGCAATCTCCCCTCAGGCAGAAACATAACACTAAGCTTCATCCTTTAATCATCAAATGGTCATTGGTTAACATCAAGTGTACATTTTCTGTTTGGCTTAACGAATCAATATTAGTACATATGAGTGATTTAACATACAGTATATAGTGAAATGGTTTGTACACCCCTTGAGTTTTAAATCAGTTTCAAAATGTGTGAAAATAAAATTATCTTAATGTTTTTTCAAAGTCTCTGCTTTTCTTGGCAGTAGTGAATATATATATATATATATATATATATACATACACACATACATACACACACACATATCTTTATCTATATCTGTATATAGATAGATAGATAGATAGATAGACATGCACACTCACATTCCCCCTATGGATCTGACCCACGAACACTGAGCTGAATGGGGTTAAAGTAACACACTGCTCCAATTTTACTCAGATTGTTTCATTTTCTACAACAGGACAATTTGAAAGGTGCCATGATAAAAATTCAACAGAGGCTTCAAATGTTACATGTTCATATAATAAATTGAATTTTCTATTGCTTTAGTGTAACAGAAAACACAGAAGTTCTGAGACAAAGAAATCACAATTTCCTTTCAAAGCAGCACAACAAATTGTGCAAAAACTCAAGGGGTGTACAGATTTTTCCACAGAACTGTAAGTGTTCACATGGCCTTGCTTATGTAAAATATTGCAGTGTTTACTGTGAACGCCAAATTGGTGCCATAGTGGTGACAATATCAAGGTGCACTGATGTTTCCAGAGATAGTCTGTAGTAGATGTCCAACAGTGCAATCAGGTGCAGAAGATTTTTTTTTCCTGCAGTAGAGGCATTGGAAACACATCCATTACCAGCTGTAAGGGGAACATACAGACTCATTAAAAAGACACACCTCTACATACTGTTGTGCGCCCATAACCAATGTACAAAACTAGAGATGCACCAATACGGTTTTCTAAAGCCAACATATTCCCAACCATATTTGCTAACAATAACTAATAAAACAGATGCAAAAAACTGAAGTGATACTCCACTCATACATATTTATCTGTCTGCATTGTGCATGGGAACTCTCACTCTCCATCTGTAGTGAAATGGTTTTAGAAGTTTCCACAGATGTTGTCTCTCACCATGTAAACTGTTCACTACAGTTACCAGCATCAATTCAAGCTGACTAAAGCCTGACAAGCCTAACTTATGGGGGTGACTGTTTGATAGTAAGGAGTCTATCTTAATACAATACCCATATACCATATGTATATTGAAAGAGTTATTGTTCATTATTCATCCAGTCCATACTGGCTGTGAAGTGATTAACCGAAAGAAAGGGCAAAATCAACAGTTTTGTTCCGTGTAAACATACATTCTAAAGTTCAGCAGGAGCTAAAATGAGGTCTCAGCAGTCTGAATTAGACAAATGGGAAAATGGATTCTCTCCCCCACCCTTTACAGTGTAATCACATTAGGAAGGGATCATTTTGGGGCATCCTGGTGACTAGTGGTCTAAGGAGCTGACCATGTAATTGAAAAGTCTGTGGTTCGAGTCCGGTGTTTGTTGCATGTCATCCCACCTCTCTCTCTCTCTCTCTACCTCTCTCTCTCTCTCTCTCTCTACCTCTCTAATGCTAGCTATCAAGAAAAAGCAAAAATGCCAGGAAAAAATACTTTAATATATTTTTAAAAGGAAGGAATCACGGTAGCACCAGTATGGACAGAGGGAAAGATTACAGCAACCAATGACTCTTAAACTCTCTTAAATGTACATATGGCATGCAAGTATTGTATTAAGATGGATGAATAATATCTTTACCTATCCTTTAAATAAACATATTTTGAATGGAGTATCACTAAGTTTTTTTTGTTTTTTTGTTTTTTTACACATACCCATCTTATAAGAGGTTTAAAAACACATTGTTATTGACTGACAGCAATAAAACAGCAATTAATCAATACATTAGCAATATGATAAAAGTATTATCTTGCTAATTTGACTGTTGTATGCAGTGCCATAATCTGAATATAATCTGACAAAACTTCCACTAACACAACTCCTCACAGATAAGCAGTAAAACTATTATTGGGCTGATAGCAGTGGTGCATTTTAAAGATGATACAGTATGTGATATGTGCTTTTATCAACTGTAAGTATCAGTGCGTCTCTGACCAGTAAAAACACAACACTGTAAATAAATAGGTTCACCAGTTATTGCTAAATTTATATAATTCAGATTTGTTCAACCCCAACAACCTCATTACAATGTGAGGAGTCATTTAAGGATTTTCTTCACAACGTTGTGGGCACAGAACAAGGAAAAACCCCCAGTTAATAATATAACAAGATTATCAGGCTGTCTTCTTAAAGACCTGCTTGCAATCTGAGTAGAAAGAAACCAACCTGGAAATAGCACCTAAATCCCCAAGGGGCTAAAAGACGCCTAAAAAAGGCCTTCCACTGTGCTTTCATGTCTTGTTTCTGGTAAACATGCGCTCCCCTCGCAGGGTGAGGTGCTGCAGTTGATACTGTAACACCTCAGTGTCTGATGACTCTTTGATACTTATTTTGTCCAGGTTAAGGTAGTCCAGAGACTTGGACTGGGCCCTCTTCCCTTTAAGCAGACAGAGGGGTAGTGGAGCATGCAGACCCCTCCCAGGCTCTCCGTGGGCCAGGGATCGGATGAAGGTGTCACTTGAGCTGGGCATACGCCTCCGTCTCCGCCCATTGGCAGCAGGAATGTCGTAGGGTTGGTAGTAGCGACTTTTGCCTTTGAAGATTCGTGAAGACCGGTGGATGCCCAAGTCCACAGACTTCGGGACAGTGCTCTGGATGGAGCTGGACACAGCCTCTGATACAGAACCCTTCTCCGGAGTGCCTTCTGACCACTTGTGGGCCAGCTTGAGCAGCTCCTCACCAGTGGTGAAGCCCACCAGATAGTTTGAGTCCATGTGAAGGATCTGGTATCCAGCAACAGTACCTCTGATGGGTGAACATGGGGTGCTGGCACAGCGAGGTCTCTCTGCTTCTGGTTTCAATGTAGCTTTGATCTCTGCTGCAGGAAGAATGGAGACATGTGCCCTGGACACTCCACTGATATCCATTTCCATCCTTACAGACATATCCTGACTGATGAAAGGTAGAGAAAAAACATCACTTGAGTCACTCTTGTCTGAGAGCAATACAGCAGTTACACAAAACACAAACACTCAGGGGACATAGTCACTAAATATCTTAAGGCATAAGATCCAGTCGCTCCTAAATGTCCAGGGTCAGTCCTAACTTGAAGACTCCTAACTTTTTGATCTAACAGTAGTTCACAAAGCATAATTAACTTTTTATTATGCTAGGTATTACCTTAATTGCAAAACGTATTTTGATATTGGTGAAACTCATCAAAAAAGCAGTCCAGTCACAAATCAAATAGAGATTTGCAAAACTCTCCACTACTGGGAAAATGCAGTTTGAATATGAATTGCAGCAATTCTTCAAACCAAAAATGTGTTCTTCAGACCCCACTTTGTTTGAGAGTTCATTAAGTGTACATGAAATAATCACCAAAAAATACATATATAGATAAAGCCAATTTAATGACCATTACTTGATTACCTGGTGTAGTTAGTGGTAACGATGGGACATGTCTGTATAGTTGCACCATCAAAGGATGAAGATCTTGTTCTTCAACTGCATAAAATATCAGTGTCAACATGCAGATGGCATTTGATGCCTGAACTCCTTCAAATCTGTCCAGACATTTTTATCATTATTTAAAGTGCAAACTCCACATACTCTAGAGAGTCAAAATATTTGTCAATAGGATTATTACAAGGAGTTTTCCCATTTTGCCGCTTGCAGTCATGTTTATACATATTTGCAGTTGTGGCTTCTGCGCAGAACTGCACAGTTTCACACTCCCTTGAGGTAGGATTTCACATCCTCCTCTTTTCTATTTACACCAAGTCACTCTGCTCTCTTATTTACTCATATGGCTTTTCCTACCACAGCTATGCAGATGACTCTAATTAACTCTAATTCTGTCTTTTGCCCTGGTCTGAAACCCAGGTGGCAACACGAATCTCTGCATATCTGGCTGACATCTCTCAGTGGATGTCTGCACACCACCTGAAGCTTAACCTCAACAAGACCAAGCTGCTCTTCCTTCCAAGGAAAACATCTCCCATCCACAACCTCTTCATTACCATTGAGAACTCATTGGGGTTACTGTGTCGGACTGCAAGGAACCTGGGTGTGACACTGGACGACCAGCTGTCCTTCACTGCCAACATCGCTGCAAAAAGCCGCTCCTGCAGATTCACGCTCCACAACATCAGGAGGAAACATCTGTTCCTCACCCAGGAAGCGGTACAGGTTCTGGTCCAGGCTCTTGTCATCTCGCGTCTCATACTACTGCAACTGGCTCCTGGCTGGTCTGCCTGCATGTGCCATCCGACCTCTGCAGCTGATCCAGAATGCAGCAGCTGACTAGTCTTCAACCTACCCAAATTTTCCCACACTACACCGCTCCTCTGGCTACCAGTGACTGTTTGAATCCGAAACAAGACACTGGTTTGCCTACTGTACTGCGAATGGCTCAGGTCCATCCTACATCCATGGTCAAACCTTACACCCCAGCCCATCCACTACGCTCTGCTACTGCTGGCTTGCTTACGACACCCACACATTGGTGGGAGAAGCATGGAACAAGGAGTGGCTGGAACCAGGTACAACATACCGTGTACGGTATGTGGTTGAAAATGAATAGTGGTCCAATCTTCACTGCACTTGTTGGTGCTTGTTCATGTTCATCCATATTTAACCCAGAGCGTGCTAATAATTGCTTGTGTTGTTTATAAAGGTGACGCAACACATTAAATTTATAGTGACGTGAATCACAGGCAATTCTGCAGGGAAAAATGAAAAAAGAAAATGTTAAATTCTCCAGCTCCATGAATCATTTCATGTATCTGGTGTGTCAATCTAACAGCCTTTTCAAGATAAAGAGTAAAAACACATGAATAAAGTGATACACAAATCACACCTGATAGTAATCACACAATCATGCCATATCAGTGTTCGTAATAAATGTCTAGTAACATCAGAACAAAATGTGTTTATGCAGGATCAACTGGTAGCAGTTATGCTGGAGAGTGTAACTACTAGAACAGCATTGATGAAGGAGGTTGGGCATTTGTCCCCACAGCATTAGACTTTCTCACTGTAGGCTTTTCACTCCCTCATCCTGCACTTTGCACAACGGTACACTGGGTTCTCCCTCCTTGGGATGTACACCAGGTAAATATGTGATGGTGAAAGAATGAATACGGCTAAAACTAATGCAGTCTAACACAGCAACCCAAACCTCACTGATAAAAATGGGGCAGAGAAAACACAAGATCAACATCAATATTACACAATACAATTCAACAGCACCACTAACAGCAGACTCAAAAATCTGACCAAAAAAACAACCTTCATGAAGATAGAATTCATTGCAGGGCTGTTGTTTTAGACTGCATTAGTTTTAACTTGGTGAACTTAATAAACTGCAAACTAAGTATTGCCATAGGGTGGCGCTCTACACAATAAAAGAAAAGTTCGGTTTTACAAATTTTCTATGTGTTGCCTCTACTTCTGGGTTTATTCACATTTGTACAACTTGTGAAGTGCATATCTACTTTTTTTACAGGCTTCTCTTGGCAGCCCTGCATTTCAACCATAGAGTGTATATAAAGATGGACGGCATGACAGCTCCCCAAAAGTGAAGCCAAAACATCTTGCCCGCCGCCTGGTGGTTGTCCACAGTATAAATAAATATATATATATAGATATATAATATATAGTCATAAACACTGCCATCTCCATGTTAGTGGAGCGTTCCACACTCAACTTTCTGACCGTTTTGTGTACATCATCTGGGTACTCATAGTACACTGCATTTTGCCATACTTGTCAGTGTGAACGCACTTATGCACTCAAAATATTAAGTGTAAGTATGGAACTATGCGATTTGAGACACAGCATATGATTTCAACTATGATGGTAGCTGATTCCCAGTTTTCAGGTTGAGATCTACAATTCATATTCATATTAACCTAGGCCAAATAGGTTACATACTGTTTATTTGTGAGATATCTCTGGATTTTGAAGAAATCTGGTAAACAATTAGGCCATGGGCCAAAGATCAAGTGACTAGTTTAATATTGTTTTGTTTTTTAAATGTTTTCTCAACATTGCAAGAGACAGAATTTTTGAACATGTTCACTATGTACTCATGTTTATTGTACTCAGTTGAAAAAATGCATCTGGCATATATCTCATGATTGTCTATTGTGTGTATTCTGATGTAGTGCCAGATGCAAATTAAAACATTTTCTATTAATAAAATATCTAATTGAGGATTGCACTGCTTTAATTGGAAGTTGTACTCTGAGTGCTTTCTAGGCATTATATTTTTGGGTTGTCCGTCTATCCGTCCAAAACGCAACATCTCAGGAACGCCTTGAGGGAATTTCTTCAAACTTGGCACAAATGTCCACTTGGACACAAGGATGAACCGATTAGAATTTAGTTGTCAAAGGTCAAGGTCATTGTGACCTCACGTCTGTCCCATTCTCGCAAACGCGACATCTCAGGAACGCCCGGAAGGAATTTCTTCACATTTGGCACAAATGTCCACTTGGACACAAGCATGAACTTATTAGAATTTGGTTGTCAAAGGTCAAGGTTGCTGTGACCTCACAAAACACGTTGTTGGCCATAACTCAAAAAGTGTTGACCATGTGTCACAGTTGTGTCACTTTTGACTCAAAGGTCACTGTGACCTCAAATTTACCTTGACAAACATGTTTTTGGCCATAACTAAAGAACTGATGAGGTAATGTGGGTAATGTGTACCTGTATAGCCAATAAATCTATGATAATCCTTCATTAAATCAGTTCATGTATATTCACTGGAGTCATACATATGTATCGTCAATATAGTGATAACTTTTTAGCCAAAACGTAATACAAAAACTAGCATGGAATTTCAAATGAGCACTTTCGATGGAAGTTAGTCAGCTAGTGATGGCATCTTCCTCTCTCTCTCCCTCTCCTGCTCTCTCTTGCTCGGTGTGTCAAATGTTTAGTTACTCCTCTGCCTCCTTCAGCGATAATGGTACATGTAACAAATGTAGTTTATTCACCATGTTGGAGGCGAGGCTCAGTGTGTTAGAATCGCAGCTCCGCACCATGGAAAGTCAGTCAGCTGTAGCTAGCCAGCCCCTAGCCGGTGCGAGCCGACCAAAGGTAGCTTCTGCTAGCCGTCTCCCGGCAACTCCTGAGCAGCCGGAAAGCCAGGGAGGCTGGGTGACTGTGAAAGAAGCATAGCCCTAAACCAAAGCACACGGTTCACCACCGACCCGTTCACGTTTCTAACAGGTTCTCTCCACTCAGCGACACACCCACTGAGAAACCAACTCTGATTATTGGCAGCTCCATTTTGCGAAACGTGAAATTCGTGACACCAGCGACCACCACTGCAACAGTACAACAAAATAGGAGAATTAAATGTGGACTCTTAAACATCAGATCTCTATCATCTAAAGCTGTTCTAGTAAACGATCTAATATCAGATTATAATATTGATTTATTCTGTTTTACTGAAACCTGGCTGTGTCATGATGAATACGTTAGCCTAAATGAATCCACTCCCCCCAGTCACATTAATACTCACATTCCTCGAGGCACAGGCCGAGGAGGTGGAGTTGCAGCCATCTTCGACTCAAGCCTATTAATCAAACCTAAACTAAATTATAACTTGTTTGAAAGCCTTGTTCTTATGGTGTGTTCCCACCAAAAGCTTAGCGAATATTCGCCTCGCTTTACACGCTCCAGTTTGACCACTGGATCATTTGTTTTTATTAAAAACAAACCCGTTATTAACCGTTTTGCCCTTCTCTTCCGGGAAAAAATAACGGAGTGCCAACAACGTTTATTTCTTTTCGTTACCATGGCTGAAATAACAAATATTGCTACATTGTACCTGTTGTGGAAGTCTCAAATACGTCGGAAAACTAAACGCCATAGTGTTTGGGTTCATAACATCATCCGGAGGCGCACACAGCTCGGTGAATCTCACCGCCTTCTCCAGGAACTACGTCTGGATGACAGCCACTTCCAGCGCTACTTGAGGCTGACCAGAGCCCAGTTTGATGACCTGTTAGCTAGGATCGTATGGAATTCGATTTGTGCCAATAAAATCAAACAAAACTTTTAAAATATCAAACAAAAATAAGAGAATAAAACTCACTGAAGCAAACACAATGTCATCTCAAAAGTAAAACTTACAACTTGCAAACAAATTATTTGTGTAATGGTGTAAACTATTGGTCTTTTACTGTTTTGAACATATGTCCTTTTGTTTACAGCTCCCTCTGCTTCTCTCTAGCTGAGCAGACTTTTGCTCTCTCTGTCTCTTTGCGGTTACGCTGCCAGCTCTGTCGTTTGCGCTGCCTGACTTTTTGTTTGCAGTTCTGGCACAAACCTCTCACGTAGGCGGGATTTTTCAGAATGCGTGCTCATTGGCTAATGAGTTTTTGAGTGACAGCTCAGTAGCCCAGACGTTGTTCAGGGCAGCAATATTTGGTTTTGGCGGACACAGACATCCCAGTGGCTCTAGCTAACGTAACTGGATTCCTAAAAGATTAATAAAGTGTAAGTATTGATCATATATGTTGTCTGTGCTGAACTAAAGTTTTTTTGTTTTGTTGTGTTAAGTTAGATGTTAAGCTAACCTTTGCTATAAGTTAGCTTTTACCTAATTAACGTTAGCTAACTTGCTATCTATAATGATTTCTAATTATTGCAGTACTACGGTTACAACTACTACATTATTAGTTCTGCAGCTGCTACTATTCCTATTACTGTTACTAGTACAGTATTACTGCTACTACTACTACTACTGTCAACCACTTCAACAAATTGCTGAATCTTCAAATAATGAAATACTCAAAATATCTGAAGCCTTTCTAATTAATTCATCTTTTAGCTTTTAATAATGAAGCATGCACACAAGTTACTTAAGAAAATATAACCATTTCCAGTTGATAATAGTAACTGTGAGCAGGATCTTGTAATTTTGCAGACCCAAAATAGATGCTGCAAAGTAATATCACGTCTTTGTCTGGTTTTGTACAATTGTATTCAGCTATTTTGACATTGTCTCATTTTGAATTTCCCCAGATGGAACAGGCCCCAAGTTTGGGCTGCCATTCTGCCATTATTAACTTGTGATAACCCAAGATTTAAGCTAACAGGAAATAATAGTGAAAGAAAAGGTATCAGAAAACATCCTGAGGGCTGGTCCTTCCGGCCTAGGTGTGTCTGTATGAGCAGTTGGTATTGGTCTAACTTAACCTTACTGTCTTTCAGCCAATGGAGCATCTTTTCCAGGATCACTGCACTGGTGCTGACTCAGAGGATGTCCTGTCCTTCAGGGATTAATAAATATTCATTCTATATTATAAATAAATAAAACTGAATCTTGTGCAAAGACTGTGTTCTTGAAGCTGAAATCCACAGGCCATTTTGTCCCACCCTTGGGTAGCAAGAAATAGGCCGTTTTTGTCTGGCATATCAGCCATTTTCACTTTTCCGCCATATCTCTCCAATATTATCTTCTCTACACTGGCTCCCTGTAAAATCCAGAATAGAATTTAAAATCCTTCTCCTTACCTTCAAAGCCCTAAATGGTCAGGCACCATCATATCTTAAAGAGCTCATAGTACCCTATTACCCCACTAGAGCACTGCGCTCCCAGAATGCAGGGTTCCTTGTGGTTCCTAGAGTCTCTAAAGTAGAATGGGAGCCAGAGCCTTCAGCTATCAAGCTCCTCTCCTGTGGAACCAGATCCCAGTTTGTGTACGGGAGGCGGACAACCTCCTCACATTTAAGAGTAGGCTTAAGACTTTCCTCTTTGATAAAGCTTATAGTAGGGCTGACTCAGGTGAGCCCTGAGCCCCCCCTTAGTTATGCTGATATAGGCCTAGACTGCTGGGAGACTTCCCATGATGCACTGAGCTCCTCTCTCCTCCTCTTCCTATCCATCTGTACGCCCTCATATCCCATCAATGCTTGTTACTAATTCAACTTCTTCCCGTAGTTGTGTGCTTTCTCTCCTCTCTCTCTCTCTCTCCTTCTGTTGCTTTCTGCAGGTGTTTCTGCCTCCGGAGCTGTAGAGTCTGGATCTATGGCTGTGGCCACCTGCTGCCCCCGTGCTCCTCCTCTGCACCCGCTGCTGCAGTTGCTGTTGCTATTATTATTAGTGTTGCTGCTATAATGTTGCTCTTAGTGTTGTTTCTGTTGGTGTTAACATCCATACCATTACCGCAACCATTGCGTTGCATCTCTGTGTGAAACTGTGTTGTGCTGCTGTATGTTCTCTTTCCTCCTGCTCTCTCTCTCCCGCTCCCCCCGTCCCCCTTCAACCCACCCGGTCGAGGCAGATGACCGCCCACCTAGAGCCTGGTTCTGTACAAGGTTTCTACCTGTTAAAAAGGAGTTTTTCCTTGCCACTGTCAGGTGAGCCCTGAGCCACCCCTTAGTTATGCTGCTATAGGCCTAGACTGCCGGGAGACTTCCTATGATGCACTGAGCTCCTCTCTCCTCCTCTCCCTCTCCATCTGTACGCACTCATATCCCATCAGTGCTTGTTACTAACTCAACAGTTGTGTGCTTTCTCTCCCCTCTCTCTCTCTCTCTCTCTCCTTCTGTTGCTTTCTGCAGGTATTTCTGCCTCCGGAGCTGTAGAGTCTGGATCTATGGTTGCAGGCCACCTGCTGCCCCCGTGTTCCTGCTCTACACCCACTGCTGCTATTACTGTTATTGCTCTTATTATTAGTATTACTATTATTATATTGCTATTAGTATTATTTTTATTAATATGAACATCAATACCATTACCACAACTATTACTTTACATCTCTATGTGGAACTGTACTGTGCTGCTGTATGTTCTCTTTCCTCCTGCTCTCTCCTGGAACTGTTGTAAATATAAAGAGTCGGTCTAGACCTGCTCTAAACGAAAAAGTGCCCTGAGATAACTGTGTTATGATATGGCGTTACATAAATAAAACTGAATTGAAAATTGAATTACTCCCAACCCAGATGATTTTCTATGTTTCATAAATTAGCTATCCACAACACTTCCTTTCTTGACATTTTCACAAGACTTTGTTCAATATCAGGATATAAAAAATTGGTGCAAGTCTTCATTACTGCCTCTTAATACATCAAAAATAACAATATAGGAATCCCAGTAGTCCACAATTTTAGATATCTGGGTATAGATCTTTTCCAATCAAAATACAGTTATATGCCACAACTATAATAGAATACACAAATTAATAAAGACACACTGTCTTTATTTATACCTCTGTATACAGATTGACAGACTTGAAAAATTGTGAACCTGCCTACCTAGAAAGTATTATTTTCTCTTGTGATTTTATTTTCTACTTCACTGTGAGCAGGCTACAGACACAGCACCCAAATGCCCTCCTTCTGATCTCTGGAGACTTCAATCATGCCTCTCTCTCCACCACTCTGCCCCCATACAAGCAGTATGTCACCTGCACCACCAGAGACAATAAAACACTGGACTTACTGTATGCCAACACCAAAGAGGCATACAGATCATCACCTCTTCCTCCCCTGGGCAGATCGGACCACAACCTGGTACACCTCCTGCCTGTGTACATGCCCATCGTCGGCAGGCAGCCAGTGTCCACACACACTGTGAAGAGATGGTCTGAGGGGGCTGAGGAAGCCCTTAAGGACTCTACTGCGTGGGATGTGTTTACAGACTCTCATGGGGAGGACATCAACAATCTTACAGACTGTATTACGGACTACATTAACTTCTGTGTAGAGAACACCGTACCAACCAAAACGGTTCGGTGCTTCTCGAATAACAAACCCTGGATTAACCCTGACATAAAGGCTCTTCTCAGGGACCAAAAGAGGGCCTTCAGGTCAGGCAACAAAGAGGAGCTGAGGATTGTACAGAGGGAGCTGAGGAGGAAGATCAGGGAGGGAAAGAATAGATACAGGAAGAAGATGGAGGAGCAGCTGCAGCAGAAGAATGTCAGTGGAATCTGGAAAGACCTAAAAACCATCTCTGGGTACAAGGAACCAGACTCCCAGACCAAGGGGGATCTAGAGTGGGTGAATGACTTGAACATTTTCTTCAACAGATTTGATCAGCCAGGCACCCCTCCCCCGGCCCATTCCCATTGCCCCCTGCTGCAACCTCCTCTGTCCTTACTGCCAGGACATGGCCCTCCCATTTCCACCCCCCCTCGTCCCTCAACCCCCAGCCCACGACCACTCTACACATCCACCCTGTCTCCTGCTTCACCCCCCACCCCCCCTCCTGCTACCTCCACCTTGTCCCTCACAGCGAACCAGGTGAGGAGTGAACTCAGAAGGCAAGGAAGGCTGCGGGCCCAGATGGCATCAGCTCAAGGCTCCTCAGATCCTGCGCAGACCAGCTGTGTGGGATAGTGGAGATCCTCTTCAATCTGAGCCTGAAGCAAGGGAGGGTACCACTACTGTGGAAAACATCTTGTGTGGTACCTGTGCCAAAGACTCCCCACCCCAAGGATTTCAATAGCTACAGGCCGGTGGCACTGACATCACAGCTGATGAAGACCCTGGAGAGGCTGGTCCTTGGCTATCTTCGGCCCCTTGTGAGACCATCGATGGACCCTCTGCAGTTCGCCTATCACCCTGGTATCGGGGTGGATGACGCTGTCATCTACCTCCTTCAGAGATCCCTCTCCCACCTGGAGAAGGCTGGGAGCACTGTGAGAATCATGTTTTTTGATTTCTCCAGTGCTTTTAACACCATCCAGCCTAAGCTTCTGGGGGACAAGCTGGTGAGTTCCGGGGTGGATCACCACCTCACCTCCTGGATCCTGGACTACCTCTCCAACCGTCCGCAGTATGTGAGGACCAGGGAGTGTCAGTCCGACACAATTGTCTGCAGCACGGGCCCCCCCCCCAGGGAATGGTTCTGGCACCGTTTCTCTTCACCCTCTACACTGCAGACTTCACCCATAATACACCTACCTGTCACCTGCAGAAGTTTTCTGACGACTCTGCCATTGTCGGCCTTATCTCTGATGAGGATGACAGAGAGTACAGAGAAACTACGCAGGACTTTGCTCTCTGGTGTCGGAGGAACCACCTCCAACTCAACACAGGGAAGACCAGGGAGATGGTGGTTGACTTCAGGAGGCGCCAACATTCTCCCCCCACACCAGTGAAGATCCAGGGAACGGACATTGAGATTGTAAAATCTTACAAGTACCTGGGAGTTCACCTGAACAATAAACTGAACTGGACAGATAATTCTGCTGCTCTGTATAAGAAGGGACAGAGCAGACTCTATTTGCTGAGGAGACTGCGGTCTTTTGGAGTGCAGGGGGCACTCCTGAAGACCTTCTTTGACTCCGTGGTGGCATCAGCCATTTTTTAGGGAGTGGTCTGCTGGGGCAGCAGCATCTCGACTGCCGACAGGAAGAGACTCGACAAACTGGTAAAGAAGGCCAGCTCTGTCTTGGGGAGCCCTCTGGACACGGTAGAGGAGGTGGGAGTCAGGAGAATGATGGACAAGCTGTCATCCCTGCTGGACAACACGTCCCACCCCCTCCAGGACCCTCTGTCTGCACTGTGCAGCTCCTTCAGTGACAGGTTGCTTCACCCGCGGTGTCTCACGGAGAGATACCGCAGGTCCTTCCTTCCTGCAGCGGTCAGACTGTACAACCACCATGGACCCTGGTAGACCACTACACGAACTGTACCTCACTTATGTGCAATACACAACCACACACTTTATTCTCCTTATACACTTCATACACTTTATGGATGTACCTACCGTGCTCTTACTTACTTATTATTTAATAATTTTAATTATTTTTCTATTTATATTCCTATTTATCTTTTATTCTACCTCTTACCTGCGCTGTAACAATGTAAATTTCTCCATTGTGAGACTAATAAAGGATTTCTGATTTCTGATTTCTTTTAACAACCTAGAATCACCCAAACTAACCAGAGAAGAAGCATAAATGCTGGATTCACCACTTATCTAGACAAACTCTTTAAAGCTCTCAACCAGATGCCGAACAATAAATCATCTGGGCCTTACGTTTTCCATGCTGAATTCACTTCTGGCACATATTATCTCCACTCTTCCACGGAATGACCTCAGAAATAAAAAACAAATCTCAAATCCCTGCCCACACGAACACAGCCACTATACTGCTATGACTGAAACCCCAGAGCAGAATCACATCGCTAGACGCTGGAAAAGCATTGTTAACTTCTATTCAAGACAATACATAAAATCGGCTTTGGAGAGTCGTTCATTTACTGGATAAGGATACCTTACACTTCACCTAAAGCCACTCTTACCACAAATGGAATCACCTCACAAAGCTTCACACTTCACCGGGAAACCAGACAAGGATGCCCACTCTCTCCCTCCTTATTTTCATCTTCATAGATCCACTTGCTGCTGCAATTAGACAAAACGACACAATCAAGGGATTTCATACCAAAATCACAAAACATAAAATCAGCCTTTATGAACACACATCTTCCACTCCCCACCAGTAACATTAGATATTTGGGTAATGACATTTCCCCCAGGCTGTCAAGACTTCATTCCATCTTAACTACACTCTGCTAGTTGGACAAATCCTCCTCCATCACTCAGGACAAATCTCTACCATTAAAATGAAAGTTCTCCCCTACTTCAACTTCTCAATGCTACCCATTACACAAACAGACATGACTCCATAATAACCCATTTTTATTGAAAAACCAAAAAAACAAAAACACCTAATTTTCTTCATTACTAATTGGCATACCAACTATACTAGCTAGTCAAATGGACTTTCACAACAATCAATTCATATCCCTTGAACACCTAATCCAGAAGTACAGGGTTGTGAAGCACCAGTTTCTCAAGTACCTACATCTTACATTCACAATAAAATCCAAACTTAAGACATGGGTGGTTCTGGCGACTTCGAACGATTACAACTGCCACCTCCCTCCCTACTTCAACCCTGACTCCAAAGCCCTTTACCCAGGATTCTTAGAGAAAAAATTATGAACATCAGGGAAACGACTCCTATGGATTTATTTCTCACTTTTCTCGCCACATCGATGGAATTATTGGACATTCTGGTCAAAGGTGCCCTCGCCTTTGGCCATGCAGTGAAACTCAGGCAGAGAGGGACACGTGCCGGTGCAGATTGTGCAACTCCAGCGGATGTGGACCTAGCACACCGAGCAGATCGCGACACAGAACTCTCAGGCAATTAAAAAGAGCTGTTTTTACACTAATAATGGCTGGTGTAATGATATAATAACAACAGTAATAATATTCTTTATTTATAGAGCACTTTTCTAAAACCACGTTACAAAGTGCTTCACAGAAGGCAACAACTTCACAACAAGCAGATCATAAACATAATAAAAATAATAAAATAAAACAAATAAAAACAGCAAAAGGGCAGTCAGTAAAAATCAAGAAAAATCAAGAAAAGCTCTCAGATAAAAGTATGCTTTAAGAAATTATTTAAAAGAGGTCACTGATTCTGCTGGCCTGTTTTCCTCAGGCAGCTTATTCCAGAGCTTCGGGGCTCTGACTGTGAATGCTCTGTCACCTCTAGTTTTCAGCCGTGCCTCAGGAACAGATAAAAGACCTCTGCTGGAGGCTACGTACTGGCTCGTATGTAACTAAGAGGTCAGATATGTAGGATGGAGAGAGGCCATGGAGAGCCTTAAAAGTCAACAGATCTTAAAATCTATTCTAAAACATACTGGGAGCCAATGCAAGGAGGCTAAAACAGGCATAATGTGGTCATGCCACGATCAGTGGCTCTAACAGGCAAGTAGATCTGCGTGTCATTGGCATAACAATGAAAGGAAACATATAGGATAATATGTCCCAAGGAAAGCATGTACAGAGAAAATAAAATTGGTCCCAAAACTGACCCCTGAGGGACACCATACTTGACAGGAGCAAAAGATGACATGGTTATTAATGGAGACACACAACCTCCTGTTTAACAGGTATGAAGAGAACCATTTTAAGGCTGTACTCAGTCTGTCTAACAGAATGTCAAAGGAAGCGCTAAGGTCCAGAAGAACAAGGACTGAGCACATCCCATTATCAGCGGCCATTAAAAGGTCATTAGGCACCCTGAGCAGGGCAGTCTCAGTGCTGTGATGCTTGCGAAAGTCAGACTGAAATATTTCTATAATGTTATTGTTTTCTGCTGTTAAAAGCAATTGCATGGACACGTTTTTCTAAAATGTTTGATATGAAAGGTAGCTTGGAGATTCGTCTGTAATTTTGAGGGAGGGTAGGATCCAGCCCAGGCTTTTTTAAAAGTTGCACACATTTGAAGTTTTGCAGTAATCCGGGGCACAACCATTATATAAAGAACTATTAAAAACTGACAACAGACAGGGCCCAATAGATTCAATGATTTTCAGAAGAAATGTTGTTGGTATTACATCAACTGGACTGGAAGACATTTTCATATGAGATGCTATTTAAAAAAATCTCAGACAAAAAAATGGGAGAAAAGTGATTTAAAGTGTTCTGTATTAGGTGGTGGATATATGTGCCAATAGGAGTAACAGAAGCTCTGATGGACTCTACTTTATCAATGAAGTAAATTAAAAACGTTTCACAATCAGCGTCACTTTCAGCTGGGGCACAAGGAGGGGTCGGATTTAGCAGCTGATCAACGGTCTTAAATAAGAGTCTGGGGTTATGCTGGTGGGCAGAGATAAGTTGAGAGAAATATTGTGCTCTTGCATTCTTTACCATGTTATTTTAGTCTAGTAATAACTCCTTCATAGCCTTATAGTGTACTTGCTTTCCTACTCTCTGACTTACAGCTATGAATATTTTGGTTTATCCAAGGCTGCTTTTCTTGTGTAGGCTTTGACCTGACTTTAAGAGGATCAGTCTATTGCACAGACAGTTAAAACAGTCCGTCAATTCATTGGTAAGATAGTGTTCAGACAGGAGTGGGCTATGATAATTAAAAATGTACAGAACCCTGAGATGCTTTGTTCATTAAAAATACAAGAGCATGTAGAGTGGGGTTGGACAGTGTTAATGCTATCAATTTCACAGGTAAAAACTATGCATTTATGGGCAGATACACTCATATCTATTAATGCCATGGTGGGAACTCTCACACCCAGGATTAAAACAAGTTCCAAGGTATGGCCACGGTTATGTGTTTGTCCACAAACACAGTGCTGTGATGTTTAAAAAATATATCTGATCGTCTTACTGCTAATACAACCTTACTGCTACAAAAGTAATGTAAGGGGACATCTGTTTTGGTCAATCAAAAGACAGGGCTGCAAAAGTCACTACAAACTGTACACACAGTTACAAAGAGTAAAATCTCACAGTGAGACAATAATAGCCTATGTTCAACGAGAGGTGTAATGGATTCTAAAAGAACATAAAGCAACTCCAAATCAATTTTACAACAAGAATGTGATCCGCAACATTTCTCCCCATTTGCTTCCCAGTGTCAACAAATCATAGCATATAACCACACCCTATTTTTACTTAGGTGTACATTAAATTAATATAGCCTATAATTATGCCAAACAATCAAAACATTCAATGAGAAATGCATTTCAGTCTACCAAAAGAAGAGAAAGTAACTTGTAAGGAATATGTGATCCACAACTTAAAATATGCACAACACAAAGCTCAGGACTTTATTTTCCGTGTTTTGATCGATACCCTCTCTTCTCTGCGTTTCCCTCTTCTGCCATGTCCCCTATTGGTCTCTCTTTGTGTGTGTGTGTGTGTGTGTGTGTGTGTGTGTGTGTTTGTGTCGTTCCTGTCCTTCCACTCTCTCCTGGCTCTTGGATCCCTATTCAACCTGCACCCCTGCCATCATTCAGCTCGTCATCTCTCTCAGCCTACACACCTGCCATCCATCAGATCATCACCTCTCCTGGCTATCTAAACTACTGTGGATTGCCTCACATCTGCCTGCTTGCCTGCCTGCCTACTATCCCTGCACCTCTCCAGCCAGCCACGCTCACACCATCATCTCCTCTCCACCTCACCTCCATTCCCCAGTACCTTACAATAAATCTTCATAACTTTACCTCACAACATCACAACAACTCCAGCCATCAGCTCCCCCACCACAGAGGCCCCCTCCTCCCCTACCACAATTACAACTCTCTCCATCCTCAAAAGAAACATTAACAGGCTGTTCAAGAGACAAAACCCCCATGAAGCACCAGGACTCCGTCTCTCCCTTCAGAGGCACTGTGCTGACCAGCTATCTCCAGTGTTCACAGACATCTTCAACACCTCACTGGAGACATGCCATGTGCCAGCCTGTTTCAAAACCTCCACAGTCATCCCCATCCCTAAAAAAACAAGGACCATAGGACTGAATGACTACAGACCCATTGCTCTGACCTCTGTGGTGATAAAGTCATTTGAGCACCTTGTGCTGTCCCACCTTCGCCTACAGAGCCAACATGTCTTTAGATGATGCCGTCAACATGTATATTCACATTATTTTTATAACCTCTTGCACAACAGTGGAGTGAGTGACATGTTTTCATGCCATACAATGCCTCCTGCTAACCTGTGTCTACAATAGCTCCTGGGTGGTTGAGGCTGGTACACTGGACAGCAGGTCATAGTTCTTCTGGGTCATAGTTGTGGCATCCTATGCCCTGAAGACACTCGTTTTCTTACTATGGCCCTCTGAAATTCTGGGATGTAACTGTAGTTTTGTGCCTCCTTCAGTATCTGAATTATGAAAATCAACTTTGTTGGCCAATAACAGCAGCCATAGCATTGATACACCACCATGCCAGCTAAATGGTCCTTTTAGCCATCAGAAGTAGCACTAATTCTACTTATTAGTACACCAGACATAACCTTAGCAGCAGTGCCACAGTGTTACATAATAGCAACTGTAGTTGGTAATCATGCTAACTTAGCTGTAAGACTGATAATTAGGACATTTAGCAGTGAGAACAGAGATGCACATTGAAATTACCAGGTCAAAGCCTACGTGCAAGACAAATGGGATGCAAGATCCAGTAAACAAAAAGCTTTCAGCCAACTCCCAATACAGCAGCGCCAACTAGTGACTTAGCCTTAGCAATGGGGACCAGCTGGGCTGTACCATTAGCTCGACTGTAACATAACAGTAACATTAAATATAAGCTATCTAACGATACAGGGCTCAAACTCACCATAGATGGTTAGACTGGCAAATTTCAAAATACGTAGTAAAATAGAAATCAGCTAGAAGAACTGTCCATTGAGATCCGCAACTCTCTCCAACTTGGAAAAGCAGCTCCAATGTTTACTCGACTTTCGTCTGTGGCTTTATCTTATCCTTTCATTTTAGCTTGCTTTTCCTTCTCAGTCTGTGTGTGTGCATGAGGAGTGATTGGCATTGAGTTAGGGACTCCCTTAAGACTTTTACATTTTGTTTTGTTTTGTTGTTTTACTCCCTATTGGACCTTATATAACTGATATAACATATAACTGGGCATCAAAATTATGTTAAATTGTGTTTGGCTATGTAACCTCAGTAGTGAGTAGGTCTGTACTGAAAAGCCTAAAGAAGCTAAATTTATTGGATGTGGAAATTGCCATCAGGGCTCATTATACTACAAGAAAAGCAGCATTTTTGTGGGATCTTTAACACATGGGAGCAGTGTAATAAGGATTATTGTGATTTATTAATGAGAATACAAACACATGAATAATAAATAACAATGAATTATTTCTGCATAGCAGGCAATAATAAAAAAAAGCCTACAAACTATATAAAAATTCAAAATAATCTTGTCTTAAGTAGCCTACAAACATAACATAATAAAAATCATCTTGTCTTCCCAGACACAATGTACTGGTTATTCTGGATAACCCAGACATCACTGTCAACATTTTTCTCTGGAAATACCCTTACCAAAGAAAACTGTGATGTGATGTTATGTGTAACAGGAACAGTATTCATGAAAGAGACGTTGCCATTGACTTTAAATGTCATTTTTAATGCTGTGAGCAATACAAACTCAATCAAATAATAAACTAATCATTTGGTTTTGTGAATATAACCTACTAGGGAGGGTGTGGGTTGATTTCTTGTTTTTATGGCATATTATAAAATCCTTTAAAAAAATAATTTGTTGTTTTCTTTGATTCCACTGCTCTCATTATAACGGTGAAATCAAATTGTTTAAACTTAGATGGACCAGCACACAGACACATGAAAGCGACTAGAAGCCGCAGTAGAAACCGTATAAACGCCATGGCGTGGCTAAATCGTGCCACACTGAGTCAGTGGAAAAGGGGCAAAAGTGACAGAAAACCCTCCCAGTGCATTACCGCTGCAATCACAGGCTTCACATCTCAGGCTTCACACACAGAGACCCATAACAGGCGTGATGCAGCTGCTAATATCTATTGTAGCATTTTTAAAGCTGTATGAAAGATAACATTAGGCCTACATAGTAAAAGATGGCTGTTGCAACAAACGACAGGCCGGGTTCATCCTGTCCGCTACTCAATGGGAAGACCAGTCACACTGCACTGCCAGGAGAAATAACAACGTTTTAACACGATATTTTCATTTCTGTACCACCCATGGTTAAATGCGTCGCACTGATCATTTTAAACACCGACTCTTATCAGACTTGATTGTCAAGATCAAGTAATGGGGAATGACGTTTATATGGATGGAAGAAGCTTATTTATCCTCGCTGTTTAATAAAACATATCTTGGTTTGATAATCTATAACGAAACTGACTGAATAAAAACAGAATAAAATACAAACCTGTTTGACTGCGGAGAATCCGATGTTCAACCTTCCCGTCTGTGTGGTCTCTAGCCTCCGCTCTCTCACGCCTGTGTTCCGTCAACAGCAGCAAAAGGAACACTTCCGGTCTATTTTTCAGAACAGTATTTTTCGGTGGTAATAATAAGGCTACAATTTTCATTAGTCAAATACAAAAAATAATTACAAATAAGAGAAACAAACAAGTTTTGTTCTAGCCTACATATTATTCACTGTAGTTTACATAACACAGGTGATCTTTTGATCTGGTTACAGTAAATCCATGGTTATATCACATAGGCCTACTCCTGCTTATGGAAGACCATTTCCGCCAGTAAAAGAAAAAAAGATGACAAGTTAGTCATAAAAAAGAAAATGCTCATGGTAAAATTTGACTCATAAGTCAGAATTATGAGATAAGAAGTAGACATTTTAACTTGATAAGTCACAATTATTAAATAAAAAGTCTAAATTATGAAATAAAAAGTCTAAATTATATGAAAAAAAAGTCTAAATTATGATAGAGAGTCAAAACTATGAGATAAAAAATCTCAGTTTTCAGTAAAGTGCACATGAGCACTAGTGGAACTGTGGCTTCCAAGGTTCCTCCACCACCTCCCTGCCCTACCTGTGCAAACATACAGCAAAAGGTAAACTATTCTGAGTGATTTTTGTAAATGTTAGACAGTTGTACGTGTAGGCTGCGAGGTTTAATCAATCTGGTATTGCACCTAAACTAACATAAGTTAAGGAGGTAATTATGGTTATTTGAATTCCTGGATGACCGGATTCCTGATTTGCAAAACTCTCGTGAGATTTGTATGTGCTGTTTCTTCATTGTGCGCATTGTTTGTCATTGTGTACCATTACCATGGAGCCACAAGAAGTGTTGACATATTGGAAAGTTACCACGAGAAGAGTTATTTTGTTCCATATACTGGTTGCAGTGTAGTTTAATAAGGATTTAAATTTTCCCTTGGAGATGTAGGCTAGCTAGATGTTACAACGTTGTACAAATGCAAAGTTGTTGTCACAGCTGTACAACCATCAGAACAGACTATTCTGTAGTGTAGATTTAAGATAACCGTGCATTGCAACAAATAGCCATAGCCAAGTGGCTTACAACAGCATGATTTGTCACTTTAGGACTTACCTGCGAATGGTGGGTTCATGCTGATTACACTTTCTATTTATCTGACATCTAGGCCAAGGAGCAAGGATGAGGAAGCTTTTCAAGTGCACTGATTTCTGTTATTATAAATGTTCTCTCTTTTTTTTTCTGTTTTGTAGCCATATAGCCTACAATTGCTTACATTTGTCTTTGTGTATAGGCTACTAGTCTAAGAGTACATATGTAAAGTACTTTAAAGTAATTCAGAAACATTATTACAATACAGCAACAAAATTTTAAAAGTTATTTGATAATTTGATATTTAATTATATACCCCGCACCCTGCCTTCATTAACATAACATTAATACAAACATGACAAAGTTTGTACAAAATTAGAACATCAAAATATTACATATGGCCACCAGACAGAAAGTTGGACTTGTTAGCGCTTGAAGAGTCAAGCGCTACTGTTCTGAATCAAATGTGCCTTTGCATCAGTTTTGCATCAAGTCCCGCTGCACTATGCTGTGATTGGTTATTACTCATTCCGCCCTACTGTGCTTTGATTGGCTGGTACTCATTACTTCGATGCGTCCTTGTGATTGGATGCTAGCTGTGAGTGCTCACAGAACAAAGAGTAAGGGGTGGGGGGGGGGGGGGAATAACTGACTGCAAGGATATGGAGAACAAAAAATGGCAAGTGTTACATAGTTTTGTTATAATCTCTTTTAATTGAAGTGGCAAGTAAGTGTCATATAGTTTGTTATAATTTTTTAATTGAAGTAGCTTTAAATGACGTGCTCTAATGTAGAGCTGAAAATACTATCTAACTAGTTACATTTTTAATCGGCTTTCTTCACACATTAGCTATAGGGTGCTAGCTATAATAAGCTACTACAATTAATAATAGTTGTTGCTTTGCCTTATTATACTGATAGACATAGCAGACTAAAGTAATTGTTCATATTAATAGGGGACCAATATAGACTAGTATCCCAAATTGATGGTATGTGGTTTGTCCACATCATTGGAAAAAACCTGTTAAAATAGAGTGTTAAGTCCAACTGTCAATCATTTTGTGTTATGTATTTGTATTGCTGAGAGGTGAAGTGTCTCTCACTTCAAGTTTTCTAAAATTTAAACTGAGGATCATCTGACAACAAAATACTGTCCTGTGATCAGTGCTTACTGAGATATACAAACTCTTGAATGTTAGTTTTCAGACCTGGTCTGTTTAGGATTAGGAGACATTCTTCCCACTTTGGATGGAGTGGTTCTCATATCTAGAAATCAGTGGAATTTATCAGTGGACCAAAACCATGACAACCCAGAGTTGAGACCAGGAGGCAGAGCTGCAGTCCTACACGCTTCTCTACGCTTCCATTAGAGCAGTTACCCAACCAAAACCCCATAGAGAGAGTGTCTGCCCCCGACCACTTAAATAAGTTAAGTCAAAAGTAAACAGAGGAGGACTTACATATACTATACATAAAACCAAATAAAAATTAACACCACTGTGATGCCGACCAATGTGTGGTCTCATTTGTGTTAATGTTATTTTGTTTTAATGCGTAACCAACATCCACAGTATGTAGGCTACACTATGTATTTTCTAGCCAGCGGGTGGCAGTGTGGTGCTTTACTTTGCTCTAGGAAGTCTTTATATCAGGATGTTCGTTGGTTTCCTCATTGCTGAGCGAGGCTAAACGATATAAGGAGCCTGATTCGACTGCCAATCTCACAATCGAACCAGCAGGCTCGTTCGAGATGAACTGCGCCTCGCTTGGAAAGTGGACGAAATCAGACAGGAGCAGCAGGGGGCGTTTTGACAAACAGCAGGCGACAGCCAGGCGTTTCCCATCATGCCCTGGGTCTTGCAGTCGGTGGAGAGCACCTGCAGCGCCTGGCTCTAAAAACTGCGACCGCCTCCATCTCGTGAGGTTATCGTTGCCCGGGTGTGCATGACATCAGAGCAAGTCAGGATCAAGTCGGACACAAATCTAACCGGCATGCATTTTGCGGCGATCGTCGGTGATCGATTCTGCGCAGGCCTGGCTCATCTCGAATTAGCCTATTGCCATGGCTGGAAAATGTGATTATGAAACAATGGATCATTGCATTTGGGCTATATGGGGGTGCTGAATGTCTGATTTTACATAGAATTACTTGGTGTCTCCTAATAAATCATGAAATATAGCCAAGGTCATTAATCCAGACCCAGACGCCGTCCTGTCCGGTCCTGGACCTATAACCGATAAATTATTGAAATTTTGACGGAGCGTTTCTATTTTAACCAGTGCAGCTTTTCTAGCCTGGCGCTAATTTAGCAGCCCAGGAAACTCGCAGACCAATTCCATGCCTTGTAAATCATCTCACGTGATGCTACTCAGTCAATCAAATCTGTGCATTCCGATAAGCATTGCGACTCAGTGAGTGAAATACACACACATAGGAGAGAGACGAGATGAGAGACAACAGTCGGTAGGAAAAGTAATTTCACATGGCATGCTCTAAAAAGAAAAGTAGACAGCGACAACAGAGCTAAAACCAGTATGTCTCATATGTTTCGAGACAGTGGAGATTATTAAAAGCGGGAGCAAATAAAAACCAAACATGATTCGAAGATCAGTAGATGATGGGCAAGACTTCAGATTTGACTATGTAAATTCTTAGTCAGGGACACCCCTACTTAATCTCTGAGTAACCGGGAAATAGATTCTTGTAAGGATATATTGATGCGTGTGTGTAACTGAGTAGTTGGATTTTCCTGTGTGCCATGTTCATTATAAGATGGCTTTTTTCTTGATATCCAAGTCACGTCAATTAGAGTTTTATTTTTGGATCCACGAACATTTGGGTTGACTTCATAATATTTTTCTAATGTGTAAGATTGTCAAAATGTTTTGGGTAGATACATTGCAGAACGTTGAAGCACTTTGAAAAAGTAAAGTTAAAAGCTGTAAGCTCATGCACTTAATGGCCATATACAAATAGTAGCAGTATGCTAGAAGAGAAGTTGCCCTGTCTCATTTATTTATCCTGTTTGCAGAAACTATTATCTGTCTATTTGGTACCAGCCGGTGCTTGTGACAGATTTTTGGGGGCTCGCCCGGGATCGGAAACCACCTGCTGTATGGGAGCTGATCCAGTGATTGCTGAAACCTTGGGCCGATGAGGAGCTGATGCTTCAGTCTGTGACACATGCAACAGGAGCTGCTGTTGTTGTAACAAGTTGCACGACTGATAAAGAACTGAGCCAGGGTTGTATCCGCAACCTAATGACTAAGGCCGCTTTCAGACAGAATCAGGCGTTGCGGCAATTCAAAGCAGGGTATTGCGGCTGTGTGGGACTGTCTCATACTAACCAGCAATCCCAGCTTGAAGACCGATACAAGCCAAGTGACTACACAGCGATTAACGTCTTTGTACTCTCTTGTGGCAGCATTGAACAGCTGATGTACAGTCATTGCGGCAGCGATTGATCAGTCTCTCTTCCATCTTCACAGTTGCTCGGTAAACAGTGGAATATTATGGTAAACAGCTAATGCTACAATGCTCCATGGTAAACAAAGTTCTTCTTCACCTGGGCGTCTGATGGCCGGCGTGATTGGCCGCCTAAGCATGACATCTGGCTGTGTTTCTCCAAAAGTTGATTCTGTTTTAACTTTTTGATTTTGGCCGCTGTGTTTTTTTGCAGCACCCCCTGCGGCCCCCACCGCCGCAGCCTGAATGCAGTACCCCCGTTCAAATGAATGGGAAAATCTGTGTTTTTGCCGCAGCGCCTGATTCTATCTGAATGTTGCCTAAGGGCAGAGACTGAACTGTAATACATGACACCTGCCATCTACTGAGGAAAGAGACTGTGACTTTGAGTTCTGGACTGTGTGACAATACGCGAGGGATAGGGAAAAAGTAGTCATGTGAGAGGAGAAGTCTGGTGTGGACTGTCGGGAAGAGCCTTCTCTCTCTTTCATCTGATGAACTTTTCTAGATTGCCAAGAGCGTGGGTCCGGTGCCAGACAAGGCCCGGTCGATGCTGGAAGTGGGAGATGAAGAAGGTTGCTTTGAGTTTACCCAAGCTTTAGTAAGTAAGCCTTTACTTTAGTTGGAAGATATGAGGATGGTTGAGTTGTTAGTTTTAAAAGATAATGTTGATTTTGTAATACAGGGTCATATAGCTGGGTCGCAATCACTGTAAATGTATCTGGAAACAAGGACCCAACCTATCTATCAGTGTTCCTTTCCTTCTGAGCAGCTTCACCAACAACAGCAACAGGGACATTTACAGACTGGCAGACAAGACATGGTCATCCCAGCAGGCCAATGAGCTTGGTTGAAGTACAAAATCCCACGAAAATGGACCTGTCTGATCCTCGGGTATTGTTTGAGCTAGAGGGGGTAGGACAGGGCCTGTTGGAAATTCAGAACCAGGGGAAACCGTATGTAGCCATACCTGTGGGAAATGATACAAAACACTATCACTCTACCAAGAAAAAAACACCCTTGGCAGCATCCATCCCGTCAGAAAAGTGATAGAGACAGACTCAAATGACAAACATAAGACCAATGTCAAAGTCAACAGTGTTGCTCCCCCTCCCATTGACACCAAGCAGACACCGTAGCAACCTCCTGTCGATGTCAGCCACCTAGATGAGGTGCAACAAGAGAAATGCTATCTGAGGAATCAGCAGCCTTTGCTCCAGACAGCGACGACATTGGATGTATCCCAAGTTTGAAGATGTCGGTGATGTTCATGTACAGAGAACATATTCATCAGTGCCAAGACCATTGTTCAAAGAATTGAAGGAGTACATTTAAGAACTTGTGGTAAAAGGCTGGAAGTCAAAACAGCTGATGGATTACATACGGAAGGCAGTTGGTCGTGTCACCCAGAAGATATTGCACGAGTGTGGTAAGCTACATTTGGAGGGTGGACTCAGGCGAACAAGTGAGAGGAAACATCTAGTCCCCCCTACAAAGTATAGGAGCCTAGCCCTGAAACAGGGTACTACAACTTGCTAGAGAAAAGTTCTACTGGCCCTATATGGCAAAGGAAATAGATGAATATGTGACCCGGAAATGTCCTTGCATCAAATCAAACAAGCCAGTAACACATGTTCGAGCTCCCATGGGCAGTATCACATCTAGTTCTCCTCTTGAGCTTATCTGTATTGACTAACTACATTTAGAGACCAGTCGAGGAGGGTATCCTGGTGGTGGTTGTTCACTTTACAAGATATGCGCAAGCATACTCTACTAAGAATGAGAGCGGGCAGACAGCTGCTGAGCTTATCTTTAATGGTTTCATACTCCATATTGGGTAACCAACCAGCTTTGTGAGTTTGAGAACACTCTTCCAGACTCTACAGCAGCTGTCAGGGGTATCGCCATGCCACCTGCAAGGGAATTCAGCTGAAAGGTTTAACTGCATGTTACTCAAGATGCTGAGAACACTGGCTAACAAAGAGAGAGCACTGGAAATACTTTTCCCCCATGCATACACCATGTACATTCTAGCTTGTAGCCAGTAGGGAGCAGTGTGCCGCTAGTTGTGATCTAGAGTGACGGGGTATGCAAATTATTGGACCCAAAAGCAGACTCTTAGACACCGGGATTGGAATAAAGGGTTTAATGAAGAGTTAGTTGAAGGCGGGGAAGGGAGAAGGCCGGAGACCAGAGGTGGCCGAGGGTTCCAGGGTTCAGGGACGGAGACACGTGGCTAAGAATGGCTGCGGGATGGCAGTGTGGGAGAGGAAAGCAGGCAGGCTGGAGGAGTGGGCCGGGAGAGCAGCAGGCTGAGCAGAGCGGTGGCAGGCAAGCAGGTGAATAATTGTCCTGTGACACAAGAGAAATTCATTAGAGATAACTTAGGACAGAACTACACGAGGATAACTAGACTTAAGCACTGAGGAGCCGAGAGTTGTACCAACTAAGAAGACTGAACAATCTGGCAGCAAGTGGAGGTGAAGCCGGGGCTGATATACTGCAGGCAGTTGGACTGATGAGGCAGGTGAGCAGACTGGGAAAGGTGATGAGCCAATTGTAGACAGGTGTGTAGAGCAGAGCTGGGAGCCAGGAGAGCGAGGAAGGCGGAGCCTTCTAGGGTAAGAATATCAGGGTAAAACAATCAGAGCCCAAATTAGCATATTCTGTTGGATATGTAGCCCAAATTACCATATTCATTTCAGATATGTACATATGCCACTGAAGTTATCTACAATGACGTTTTGAGTGGTGGAAATGTCTTTTTTGATAAAATTCAATTCTGACTAGTTACAAAAGGAATTGTAGATATCTCAAATATAATTGTTACTAGAAAAAATATAATTTTCACTAGTTACTACTGTATTTCATATATCTGAAATACAATTCTAGATATCTGAAATTGCATTCAGTTACAATTCCAAGCTGACATATCACTAATTAAATTTTTTAATTTTAGATATCTACAATTCCATTTATGATATCTGTAATGTAAGAACAATTGTAGATATCTACAACGAACATTGCCACTAGTAAGAATTGAATTGTTGATATAAACAATTTTCATTTCCACTAGTGAGGACTGAATTGTTGATCTCAATAATTAGAATTGCAACTAGTCAAAATTACATTATAGATATGACTTGGAATTATAACACGTCAAAACTGAACCCCTGGCATGCGTCTGCATGGATGTCATCACTCGCCTTCTCCATTGCCTGGAGTAGGGCCACACAGTCATGGGGTTTGCAGTCATATACCTTCCACAGCCATGCTGAAAAATATTCTTTGGTGGGATTTAGTAATGGGGAATATGGTGAGAGGTAGAGAACTGAAAAATGTGGGTTGTTAGCGAACCAGTTGTGGACCAGAGCAGCCTGGTGGGAACATACATTATCCCAAATGACAACGTAGTTGAGCTGCTCTGGTCCCTCTTCAGGATACTGTTGAGTGCATCAAGGAAGGTTAGCAGACGGGCAGTGTTGTACATTTCCCCCATGCTGGCCAGGGACATTGATGATGGTATAGTTGCCAATGATGTTCCTCCCCTGCCGCCTGGTCCTAATCAGGTTGAACCCTGCCTCGTCAATGAATATGTATTCATGTGGAGCAGCACTGGCAACAAGTTCAAGCACTCTCTGAAAAAGAGAAAATGGCCATATCAGACAATAGGCCTACCTACAGGACCAGCTATAGGCCTACATATAGGAACACTGAGGTGCATAGTGATGTGTCTATACAGAGCACTGAAAGGATGTGGTCAGTTACAGTAACCGGCAGTACCCACTTGCACACATTGGTAACATAGCTCCTTCACTCTGTCAGAGTTGCATTCAAATGGTATGCGATATACCTGTTTCATTCGAAGCTTGTTGTAGGGAATGTATGGCTAAAGGATTCCAAAATATGTAACATTGGGCTCATGCAGCAACATTCTCTTAAATTTCTCTTATATTTTCTCTTCATTTTCTGTTAAGAGAAAAAATAGGAGAAGTCAACTCCAGATGCACCAAACATTCTTAACCATCCAAATCTGCTCTTACCCAGGTGTGCTGAATGATGAATCCCGCTTGATCATAAATTGGAGGCACGTGGCCTATAGTTTGTTATTACCATAGCAAATGCCCACTAATCACTATATAAGGGGAGGTGTTGTGGCGTGTGCAAATACTCTGGCACATGCACAAGAATTTGAGAGATGCCACCAAAAAAAGGCTGCAAGAAAAAGGGGAACTTCAGCAGTAGTGAAATCGATGTACTGTTAAATAAACTTAAACAAAGTAAACATGGGATTTTCCAGAGTGTCAGTACTGGCGAAAATCAAAAACCCAAAGCAAAACATTTGTGATGCTGTAAATGCCATGACAGCAGAGGGACCAAATTAAAAGAAAATGCATGCGATGCTGCCCCAGGTGCAGTTTCTGAAGCCCCTGACACAGACAGTGATCCACTGCCAGGCACATAAGGGACTCAAGCCCCCCCCACAAGGAAACACTGGTGAATCCCAGAAATCAATGGGTACTAACAAAATAAGAACAAATCGTGGATATGAACAAAAATAAGAGGATATTTATTCTTATATCGCTTCCTGCATCAGGCCCAATAATTAATAAACCCAAAATTATATAGTGTTAACACATAAATTGGTACAAAAAGATGAAGTGGAGTGATTACACACGCTTCAGAAATCAGAAATAATCAGTGTTTACATTAAATAATGGAATTTAACTTACATTAAATTCACCTCAGGGCACCACCCTTATAGTGAAAAATGATAGCCAATTAATTAATTTAGTCTCAGAAACCATACATACTAAACTATCAATTTGGAACCTTGATTAATAATTAAATTAATAACTACAACCAAAATAACCATATCAATAACTAGCAATGGTTGAAGGGTTTTGGAGTTCTGAATATTAGAGGTTGGCAAAATTCACTCTTGTGCGCAACATTAAATAGACCAGAATGTATATTCAAAAGCATTTATTTAACAAATGATAATAACACACAACATGTAATCTAACTAACTTAACTAAAAACAAAAAGGAGTGTGTATGCAAAAGACTGTGTGTGTGTGTGTGTGTGTGCGCAAGTCAGGTGCGCACCAGAAAGAATGCATGTATGTTTCTTTGATCTGCCTTCCTATGTTCTGCGCGTGCAAGAGCACAAACACGCGTTATGGTGTGTTCACACCAAAAGCAAATTGAATTTTTTGCGTGTCAAGTCAATGCAAAGACATGAATAGATGCAAATTCTCGCAGGTCAACGCGAATTACAGAAATTATGCGACGCAATGCAAATATGCAAATGACACGAAATTTGCGTAACTCGCGTGATGCTGTGTGATTTTACACTCAAAATAAACTTACTTAAGAATCAGACAACGTTAAAACCATCTTATTAAAATTCAATCAACTAACTGGAGAGACATTGAAATGTTATATGTGTAGGACCACATGTAAGTCTTATAAAGCAAATAAATAATTTAAAAAATGAATTAATTCATTAATCTAATCTATATTAGTAAGTTTTACATTACTTGATTTTTAGTTAAATTTAAATGGGCAATAAAAAGAGGGATTATTAAAAGAATTTACAAATATTAATTAATCAAGAAACTTCATCAAATTAAAAAGGCGTTTATGAAAACAACATAAAACTATCAAATACATCATATAAAAATAGATTAATGTATACCTAAATATATAATCCTAAAATGAAGTGTAAAAAGATCAAAAAGATGAAAAAAGATAACACTTCCAGACTTAATTAGCTGGAAAAGAAACATTTATGGGTAAAGTAACTCATTTATTTTATAAATGAAACCATCTCCGTATAATCTGTCCATACTACACGCCTGAAAACGCATATCACATGACCATTCACGTACACTGGGCATGCACCTGCCGGTGTAAACAGGAATACATGTTGTCTACACTGCGGTTAGTTGCTTAGTTAGTTTGAGGAAATACTACAAACCAAGAATAGCAGAAACGAAGAAAAGTAAGACCAGCGATTTCTATGCTTGGACCGACGACCAGGTGGAACTGTTACTGAAAGTAACTGTTATAATTCATTATTCATGTTGAATTAACCACTGGTAGTCAAGGCTGATATCGTTTGTTTTCTTCTGGAAATTGGTCATGTGATAGGAACGTGATGAAACAGGGAAGGACAGGTGAGAGAGAGAAAGAGAGTTCATGTCTTTACTGAAGGGTTACTTGTTTTGCTGCTATTCAACAATAAAGAACACCATTTGGAGCAATTTGTCTGTTTATTTAGCCTAGCTCTTCCCACTTCTGTGGGCACGGGAGAAAGGGAGCACTCTGGACAACTCCCTAGCTGCTCCCAGCAGCAGGATCAGCACCATAGAGTGCGCCGTGGCTCTCTGTCCTGACAATTGTGCTACTTATGCATAAAGTTGGCGGTTTGTGGGTTGGGTTGGGTTTGGATGGTTGGTTAACGCATATTTTTGCGGGTTGGGCGGTGCGGATTGGCTCTCATATTGGGTTGGGTGGGTACGGGTATTAAAAAACCCTGACCTGCACATCACTAGCGGCTGCCGTTTTCATAGGTCGGTGATCCCTCCCCTTCCACTATGTTGCCAAGATGGCAACCACTGAGTGTCCAGTGTTCCACACTTATGCACCATCCGGGTACTCATAGTGCACTGCATTTTGCCAGAATTGTCCGTGTGAACACTTATGCACTTAAAAAAGAAAGTGTAAGTACAGAAGAACACGAATTGAGACACAGCTAGAGTTAATATTCAAAATTCAATGAAAATATTTGAATAATTAAGATTTGATTTTGACATAGGACTCCTCTACAAGCCAGGGTCACAAGATCAGGTAATAATGCAGGACGATGATATTGTACTTTAGTGGCCAAGATCATCAGTGATGTGCACATGTTCTATAGTGGAACTGCTTATGTGTAAGGAGGGGATTAACTGTCTGCCCCAAATCTGCAATTATCCCTTCTGTCTTCTCAAGATTAAAGGCCTTGACACACCAGAGGCATTTCTTTTTGTGTGATTAATTAGTGGCATAAGGTAGTTACAACAGACTCCAGTGCACGCTATTAAGATGGGCCCTAGTGCACGCTAGTTACTAGTTATGAAGCACACACACTAGCCTGCATATATATATTTTAATGTTGGATTGTACAGTTGAATTAGTTACTTAGGCTATTGTATTGGAATTAAAATACGCATAGATTGCTACTGACTATCATGACTGAGATGGGTTTGCTTTTTCAAGGGCATATATAGCAAATGCCACCATATTTAATTAAATGTGAGTTCTTCTTTGAACACAGGCTTATTTCCCAGGTGTGGGCCCATTCTCTACCAACACATTGTTGGAGGGTCCACTCCCTCCATGGGCCCCACCACCCCAGGGGCCCCAGTGCAACCGCTCTGCCTGCACTGTCTATATTTAAGGCCCTGTCACTGCTGTTATGAATAGTTTTGATGCAAAATATTCCCAGGCGAGGCATTTTCACGTTGTTTATTCGTTACGTCCCCAGTGTGTAAAGGCCTTAAGAGACAGGTAGTTCTCTAAAGCCTAGAAATAATCTTCAGGCATGGCCTTCAATTGTAAATGCTTTTGCATTTGAAACCCTTCGCTTGGAGTTACCCTTGGTTTTAAGGTCTCTTTTTTCAAATGGCAATGCGTCTTGCAATTGGCAATTCAATGTGCCACAGCGCCCCCAGTCTATTGCATTTAGACTACATTCAGATAGAATCAGGCACTGTGGCGAAAACGCCGGTTTTCCCATTCATTTGAACGGGGGTATTGCGTTTAGGCTGGGGTGGTGCGGGCCTCAGGGATGCCGGCATAAGGACTGTACACAAGTACCTGAGCTTCAGGTGAGTAAGATAGAAAGTTTTGTGTTTAGAAAATATGTCCAACACACAGTTCACAGGTAAAATGTAACTCAACCTCTCAACTTCTGTTTCATTCACCACAACACATTAATTCATTCAAGGAGAAACTGATTGATTTACTGTTTACAAAATGTTATATTCACCTCAGCATATCCTATAATAAGCACGGTCTGAAGTTCATTAACGCTAACGTCTGATTCTTGCTATAAACAGCCCAAGCTTGGCTGTAAAGTTATCCAGGGATGCTTCCTGTTATTTTGATCTTAATATGCAGCATTGATGTAACATATCGGAAGATGTAGCCCAGTAGTAATTTCTTCGTGTGCTGATGAGGTTTACTCTTAAATAATACTGTAAATTTCTCAGCAAAACATAGACTGAAGCAATAACTAGCTACCATAACAGAAAATCCAAAGGCTTTAATATGAGTGTAAGTTATGCTAGAAATATTTGTCATAATGCCTATTTTCATTACAGTTCACCTGGAAGATGTGGTGCTTTGTTGGTTGAAATGATTAGCTACAACACACTAGAATGTAAAGACATTACATTGAAAATGAAAATACATTTTCTTTTGGTGAGGAAACCAGGCTGAATTAGCGAGTGTTGAACATGAGAAAGAAAGAAGTGTCCCTCTGGCACTTCCTCCTCTCACTTCACTCTGCAGAAAGGACTTTGAGGAGGATCAGCTTGTCACAGGTAGACTTACTTTTCAGTCAGTTCATAAAAATAAAAAAAAACAGTTAAGAATCAATATTAAGAAATGTTTTCTTTTCACAGTTTGATTAATCGTGTTATAATAAAGTTAAATGTAAGAACTGTGCCATACACTCAGCCATAATGTTCAGAGGAAATGTGCCCATTTCAAGGTTTTGGTATTAAATATGTAAGTCTATACACATGATGGTCCTGCACTGAAGCAAACCTCCATATACCTGGTCTGACAAGCTGGTATGTATACATTGCCATCTTTTGAGTCTTCAATAAAGTGACTTTTTAAAGACTTGAATGAAGATGATGCTACAATCAACTTACAGTTCAGCTTTTCTGATGTAAAGACAGACCCACAGTTTACAGTAGCAGCTTATGGAAATCACTGAAGGATCTCTCCAACATAGTTAAAGCTTCAACTCCATTCCTGTATAGGATCTTCTTTTGTATGTGAGATAGTCATTGCATATTTTTGCAAATACAGTTTAAAGAACTAGCAGGCTGGAGTTCAATGGTGAAACAACCCCAGTGTACTAGTTCACACAAGTGAAAAGTACTTTCCAGTTTGAGATGAACAGGGTCTATAATAGGAAACTTCTGGAACTGGCCAACTAGGTGTTCACGTCATAATGTCTCCTGTGTGATAGATGTGTACTGTTGTTAGTTTTAGTAGTTTTATTAATAGCTGTGTATACATTATATTTAGTT
This sequence comes from Macquaria ambigua, assembly GCA_008360985.2. Classification (NCBI taxonomy): domain Eukaryota; kingdom Metazoa; phylum Chordata; class Actinopteri; order Centrarchiformes; family Percichthyidae; genus Macquaria; species Macquaria ambigua. Next base: position 173,277 of record VMKM01000857.1, on the reverse strand, counting down.
GAAGAATGCGATAAATAAAAGCCATTGGGAATGTTTTTTTTCATCAGGTTGAATAATTGAAAATTAACATAGTGAGATTAAACAAATTAGAAGATTTTCTATAAACTAATGACTACCCTTACCTGCTTTTGCAGATTTGCCACACTCCTTGTTAAATGTAACAGGAGACTTTGGTGAATTGTTTTGTGGTTCAGTATATTTGATACGTACATATGACACAAGTCAGAAAACCAAACTTTATATCTCTCTTCTGATCCTTGGCTGTTAATGTTAAGGGACAACTTATAATATTCACATTTGTGTTCTTATATATACAAGACGACATTGAATATGACCTTTTAATGAATAATCTACATTCTGACAAACAAAAATGCCATTGTCTTCCTGTGATTTGATTATTGTACATATTGATATTAAACTTGGTTCCGCATATGAGAAATCAACTGACTTAGAGCAACTATTTAATAAATGACTTTATTGCACAATTTAATTATTTTAAGTTCTATCAATACACAGAGGTGGACCCAGGTCAAGGTGAGCTTAATTATCCTAAGACAAATTTACATACTGAAATGAAGTATTAGGCTTTCAGTGCAACATCACAAATGGTAATAAGCATCAATAAATAAAAATAGTTGACATAACACACAGTATAGAAACATTAACATTACTTTTATATGTAATGTGTAGTTTAAAAAGCCAGTGCTGCAGTCCATATAAGTACTGAAAGCTGGGGTGGAAAGGGAGAAGACATTGGGAAGAGTGCAGATGGTAAAGTTGAACACTGATATGGCTACAAGTGTTATTTTCAATAAAAATAACATATTAAAATCTATCAGCCATCACATCAAATTATGACAGTCTTTGCCAGGTGATGGGCTTAACAAAACATAGAAATCGTGTAAAGGTCGACTTCAACAAGAGAAAACATCAGGCATGGACACCGTTGTTGGAGCTAGGCTTTAAGGCACTTAAATACTGTGTAAAAAATATTGTTTAGTGTAGGGATAAAATGAACTTCATCACACAAAAATAGCACAGGAGTGCAAAACCTTATGTGATGGTGATGTACGAAGCTGCCACTTAAACAATGAAGAAATGTGCCCATAACACTGTTCACAAACCTGCGGGCCTTGTCTATTTTCCCCAGACTGGCAGCAGTTGTTCCACCTGCATCGCTGGGTGAGGCAGGTAATGCAGTGCGGAAGGCAGTGATGACATGCAGGTCCGAGCTGGATGCTGGTGACCTCCTCAGGTCATTCAACTGCAGTGACTGAGGAGGACATTGGTATTGCTATAGGGACCGGTCAGAGAAGGTTCTTCACCTCAGAACCCAGCTATCATCCACACCAAGGTTGGTCCTCATGGTCTCCATGGCTCTGTAAGCCCCATGCTGGACTGATGATCCAGACTTTGGCTGTAGATGGAAAATACATTGCAATAGTGACTGATGTATCCTGATGTAGGGTAGAGACAAAAAGCAAAAGTTGGAAAATCCTGATTAGCTAGCTACCATATTTTAATATGACTGCAGTATTCTCCTGTTTTAGAAATAATGAAAACAGCCTGCTGTAGTGCCTTACAAATTTACGTGCAGCATGGTCCCAGCTGTCACAAGACTACATTTCTCTGGAGGGGAGAGAATCAACATTTAATCATTCCAATGTACCTCTGTTGATCGTGACGCTAGCCACCAACACTGAAATGGTCAGAATTTGCTAATAAATAGCTCAATAGACCACTGTACTATGGTGTAAACGTGCCAGATTTTGACAAAAGGCTCACGTTAATTTCCAGAAGCTGTTTCAGGTTAAGATAACACATTAACACAATAGTAGCAGCTTTTCATTATAGTAAATTAAACCCAATTTTGTATTTCACTGTCACTGTTAATGCACCAAGTTAATATTAAGTTAGCTAACGTGAATAGTGAGAATCCACAAAACCAAATTTCAATAACTATGTCATATGAGTCATGACAATGGTAGCTACATTACTGTTATTACATCTAACATTAGATGTGGACATGTAACAAATTGCTATGCTTATTTTGCTTAATGGAGTTGACTTTACCTTTAAGTATGACAACTATGTTCAATAGCATGCTTGCTAGCAGCTAGTCCGTGTTGCAGTTAGCCAGTGTGAAACTCTTGGGCTAATGGGTTAATGTTATGTTGTTTATGAAAGTTGGTTGAAGAAAGGTTGATAAGGGATTGAAATGCTTGTGTGTTTACCACAGAAATTATTCTGCCATAGTGAGCAACAAGCTGTAAACTTAGCTAACTTAGCTGTTTGCTTTGCTAACGTTAGCTTAGGTTGTTAGCAAGCTACTAACATTACCCAGGCCTAGCTAACATTAGCTTGTAATGCCTCAGCATGAGGATGTAGATCAGTGGTTCTCAACCTTTTTTGGGCCAGTGCCCCCCTAATATCCAGGTCCCTAACCGCCCCCCATCAAATAAAATGTAGGCAAATTGTCCTCCCTGAATATTAATGTTGATTATTTTTCTGTGTAAAAAAGCATGTCAGTGAATGACAAATAATGATTAGTATTGTGATTATTATTTATATGATTTATTATATTTATATTATATGTATTTATTTAATTATTATTATTATTATTGTGTTATATCATTAAAAAAGCATGTCACTGAATGCCAAATTACAGGTTTGATTTTAACTGGACAGTTCATTATCATTAGTTTTCTAGGGAGCAAAAAAGTCATGAATAGAAATTATATTCATGAGTTTTAAACAAATGCAACGGTTAGAAATTTGACATTCAAACTTTAATTAGGTTAGATAACAGCCAATCAGAAATGCCAAACAAGCATTCTAATTAATTGTTCCAATGGAAAACGAGCAGCCTCCGAGGAAAAATCTGAGGCTACTGGAAAAAAACCACAAGGATTTATCCTAACTTTAAAAGGAAATCAGCACTGCAGGTTGCAGAGAAGCAATTGCGGTATTTGCATGTGGAGGACCTGGCTGAATCCCTGCTCAACTATATGTTGCTGGGAAAGCAAGAAGCAGCAGCCTAGTCTTCTCCCAGAGAGCCAGGTAACGCTGGGCATATTTGACCCACATGATGCCCCAGCCAGAGGTGCAGAAGGTAGCCTAGGCCTCGTTGTGGCACTGGATGTCAACAAGATGCACCTGGATAGCAGGCTCGCATTCGGTCAGGTCCGCTTGAAAGGGCTGCACTACCCATCGATGTCGGCCTTAACCATCCTCAGGTGGTCGGTGTAAATGAGGAGGCGGTAATCAGTAAGAGCCTCAGACACCTGCAATGAGTGTAACCACCAAATTGTTCTTGGTGCAGATTTTTTGACTATTCGATTTTTAACTGGTTATTTTATTGCTAATTAGTCTACTAATAAATGTGTCTTTATATTTATAGTGTACATTTATAGTGCACATATGTCAATTATCCAACTTTTTGGCATTAAATAGGGCAGAATTAATTCAGCAGATTTTTGAATGGAGTTTGGTCTGACATTATTTTGTGCTATTCCAGGCAAATTAAACCTGGTAAATGTCCCATGTTTTGGGATTTCACATTTCTTTTTATTCATAGACTTATTAAAGATGTTTAATGAAGACTTAAAGTTCACGACTAGACGAAACTGTTTTAGCTGCAGAGAAAAGTTGCAGCGGTAAACTCCGCCATCTCAGCTGGAATCAAGCCGGCTGATGGCGTTGCTGTGACTCAGCTTGTCAGGTGGCAGGTGTCTGGTTTTAATATGGTTTAAAAAAACTGTTTATGTTTATGATGATTGTATAGTTTGTGTTAGTATGCTTTGGCAATGTTGTCTTGTATGCAGTCATGCCAATAAAGTCACGTGAATTGAATCGTGTTATAGTGTGTGTCTGGATGCTAGACACTTGCTTTCATTGGAAGTCCGACAGCGGATATCCCTCCTGTAAATTTGTAACCACGGCGTTCACGGTGTAGAAATGAATGCTTTCAAGAGGAAGAAACTCTTCATTTCCTCCACGGGGAATACCAAGGAAGAGAGCGTCCATTTTCCTGACCTGGAGTTGACACAGTAAACGGCATGTTCGTGAAATTTTATAGATGATTCTCTGACGTCCCGTTCCCGTGAAGGCAGCATGGAGCTGCACTACAGAAAGCTGACAGAAACACTGAAGTAAAGAGTCGTGGTATGAAAGTTATACGCCGTCTCGTCTATTCGCATTGTGTAAACTGGCAGGTTTTAGAATGTTGCAGACCGTATTTATTTTAAAGTAGCTGCAAATTTCAACTCCTCTCGTCGTGAATGGAATGGTGTAAACTCAAACGCCCCCCAAGAACACCTCACTGCCCCCCTTTCAAAAATGTTGCTTCCAGCACGCCCCGACATTCTCTGAACGCCCCCTGAGGGGCGGTACCGCCCCCGTTGAGAACCACTAATGTAGATAAACACAAAATGCCAACAACGGCCCTACTGTAATAAACTAATGTCTGAACTCTAGGTTGAACATATGGACGTTATCTGAAGTTGAAAGCAGCTTGCTGATCAAGAAGAACAGTGGGTACATCCCAAGCCTCTTAACTGCATCCACGTTTCCCTCACTTGCGTCCTTAGTACCATGCTAGGAGAGAAGAAACGAGGAAATCTGTTTTTAGAGAAATGAGATGTCCTTTCCTCTGAAGCGTCATGTGAAGCAACGTCCATTTCTGATGACGGCGGCAGCTGATCACAGCTGGATGAGCTGTCAGTTGCATGGATGTATTATAAGCAAGCCCCCAGGAAGAGCGCCAGGCTTTGAAGCCAATTTGACATAGTGGCCAAACCGTGTAATTACAACTTCCGGGTCCGTCACGTGATGCACACTGGCCCCAGAAGACTTTTTTCCATAGACTTACATTGTGAAAGAGACGTCTGTAAATCAGCGGATAATTTTTTTTGAGGTACAACAACTAGCCAGTATGAACTATTAAATAGCCCTTATTTAAATCATTATGTCCTAAAAGTTGTAAAATGCATAAATAGCCGAATCCAGATTTATAGAGTGACTGCTATTCATGTGAGTGAGCCTGAGACGGAGAGGTTGGGAGGTGGGTTTAAAGGAAGCGCTAGTGCGCTTGCTCCGAGACCCATTCAATTCAATTCAATTCAGTTTTATTTATATAGCGCCATATCATAACAAAGTTATCTCAGGGCACTTTTTCGAGTAGAGCAAGTCTAGACCGACTCTTTATATTTACAGAGACCCAACATTTCCCACCATGAGCAAGCACTATGCGACAGTGGCAAGGAAAAACTCCCTTTTAACAGGTAGAAACCTCGAGCAGAACCAGGCTCTAGGTGGGCGGTCATCTGCCTCGACCGGTTGGGTTGAAGGGGGAGGGAGGGAGCGGGAGAGAGAGAGCAGGAGGAAAGAGAACATACAGCAGCACAACACAGTTGCACACAGAGATGTAACGCAATGGCCGCAGCAATGGCATGGCTGTCAACACCAACAGAAACAATACTAAGAGCAACATTACAGCAGCAATACTAATAATAATAGCAACAGCAACTGCAGCAGCGGGTGCAGAGGAGGAGCACGGGGGCAGCAGGTGGCCGCAACCATAGATCCAGACTCTACAGCTCCGGAGGCAGAAACACCTGCAGAAAGCAACAGAAGGAGAGAGAAAGGGAGAGAAAGCACACAACTACGGGAAGAAGTTGAATTAGTAACAAGCATTGATGGGATATGAGGGCGTACAGATGGAGAGGAAGAGGAGGAGAGAGGAGCTCAGTGCATCATAGGAAGTCTTCCGGCAGTCTAGGCCTATAGCAGCATAACTAAGGGGTGGCTCAGGGCTCACCTGAGTCAGCCCTACTATAAGCTTTATCAAAGAGGAAAGTCTTAAGCCTGCTCTTAAATGTGAGGAGGGTGTCGCCTCCCGTACACAAACTGGGATCTGGTTCCACAGGAGAGGAGCCTGATAGCTGAAGGCTCTGGCTCCCATTCTACTTTTAGAGACTCTAGGAACCACAAGGAACCCTGCATTCTGGGAGCGCAGTGCTCTAGTGGGGTAATAGGGTACTATGAGCTCTTGAGATATGATGGTGCCTGACCATTTAGGGCTTTGAAGGTGAGGAGAAGGATTTTAAATTCTATTCTGGATTTTACAGGGAGCCAGTGTAGAGAAGCTAATATTGGAGAGGAATCTCTTTTCCTGGTTCTTGTCAGTAAACGTGCCGCAGCATTCTGGATCAGCTGGAGAGTCTTAAGGGACTTATTGGGGCAGCCTGATAGTATTGCAATAGTCCAGCCTAGACGTAACAAATGTATGGACTAGTTTTTCTGCATCTGTTTGAGACAGGATGTGCCTGATTTTTGCAATGTTACGTAAATGAAAAAAGGCAGTTCTTGAAGTTTGTTTTATGTGGGAGTTAAAGGACATATCCTGATCAAAGATAACTCCAAGATTCCTTACGGTGTCGCTGGAGGCCAGGGCAATGCCATCTAGAGACCATGAGACCTAGTGGTTTGGAGGCGGGGTTAAAGGAAAAGCTAGTGCGCTTGCTCTATGGGCCAAGAATGCGGAAGCTATGTGGAAGATCCGGGTAATTTTATACCCGGGAAGTCGAACTTTTTTGGCTTCATGCGCCACTGAGCAGCTTTTATAGGAATGAACGGGGCCCCGCCTCCGACGCTGTATCCATTTCTCTTTATACATCCATGATTATAAGAACTGGATACGGCGCCGCTGCTCAGCCTTGCTTCCAATTTTTTCCAGTGGCCACTTGTGGTATTGCAGCAAAAAATTCCCCAGCGGCCCAAAAAGCATTTTCCCCATAGGCCAAAAGAGACGTCTGTAAAACTGTTGACAGGACACCTCAAACTGCAAACAAGCTCCATTATGACTCTTTCTATTATACATTTTTGATCCATGGAGGTTTTATATCTGTAAAACATTCCTCGAGCCGAGAAAAGCAATTTAAAAATCGGTGACATCATCACAATGTAAAGGCTATGGGCCAGCGGGAACTCGCAGGCGGGGGGGGACACTATTCAGTGGGCTGCATAACCCGGAAGCTAGAAACTTTTTCGGCGTATGCGCTGGGCAAGCAATTCTCATTGAAATGAATAGGCGCCATCTTTGGGTCCGGTATCCAGTTCTTATAATATATCCATGGTCAGTCGGGTTCTTCTTCTTCTTCTTCTTCTCTGAACTTACTGGCGGATTGCAAACCAACGTAAAAAGGTGCATATCGCCACCTGCTGTACCAGAGTGTGTAACATCAGCAGCCTGTTGCACCAGCTATACGTAAGTTCTTTCTGAAGTTAGGCTGTAAAGTCCACACTAAACGATACGTTGAAACTAGTTAGTTTGATACTAAACCTGTGTTGATATTTGGTTGCACCACGGAGACTAAGGTTGAATTTATACTCGATTTTTTAATTGATAATTTATATATATATATATATATATATTTATAATTTCTGGTCTTTGTGTGAGCTGAATTGTAGCGCTGCTCACTGACACTTGCTGATGTGGTTACCATCTACACAGCCAAGTATTTCGGGGAAACCGGCTATCTGGTAGAGCTTCTGGCGTATAGGGCTTTTTTCCTATCTTTAATTAAGAGCATGGTCTTTCAGTTTGAGAGCATGATTTATTGATTTCATGTTCAGATTTTGTAATACTCCCTCAAAACCCTGCTCTCGCACTCAAATAGCCCCTGCTTGTGCTTGAATTTGCTCTGCTTCTGCTCAAACTGGATGCTTGCACTCAGATATATTGTTGCTTGCGCAGATTTCCTGCGCTCCAGCTTCAGCCCTTCTCCTCGCACTCAGGCTGCTTCTGTGTGCTCGTGGATTTCTGCTCTGCTTTTGGATTTTTTTGTGCAACAAGTCTGTCAGAATTCCCCAACCAATAGAATGCCAGCTGTAGTGTTAACCAATGAAATGATCGCTGCCTTGTTGCAGGCGCATTGGCTTTACTTCTTACAGCGTCCCACAGGGGCGGTTACTCTTTAACCGGGTTCATCCACTCCCGCCCTCCATGGCTTTATTATATGTACAGTTAATATATATACCAGCGACCGTACTTTTTCTTTTACTGCAATACTTAATATTATATACCGTATACCAGTGCTCGTACTGTTTATTTTACTATAATAGCTAGTAGCCGTATAGCACACCGATGGAAGGCCAGTGAGAGGAAAACGATGTCACCTTCATGACTCAGGAGCGGGAGTCTAGTGGATCACTGGACAGCATGGACTACCAAAGTCAAGAACCTCAAGTAAGTTTTTTACTTTAAGGGTGCTATTATTATTATTATTACTAACTACTAACTTTTTTTATGATATTGTTTTATTTTGCCATACTTTGTATGCTGGCAAGGATGTCATGAATCAACCACGTCAGCTCATGCTCATTGACAAACATGGCGGCGCCCGTTTTGTTGTTTGTTGTTAGTCTAGCAACAGTGTTGCCATAACGTACAACACTTGAAAGCCAAGGATATTATCATGGATGTATTCCTGTGCTGCAAATATGACTTTGTCAATAAATTTTGAAGGAAGTAATAGCACCATTAAAATAAAAAACTTACTTGAGGCCCTTGACTTTGGCGGTCCATGTTGGCCAGCGATCCACTAGACTCCCACTAGCGTTTTCCTCTCACTGGCCTCCCATTGGTGTGCTATATGCCTACTACTACATGTAGCTATTATAGTAAGTCTGTTGTGATGAACCTATGATGCAGGGGGGCTTAATTGTCTTGACTTTACTATCCTAAATAATGTGAATGCTACCCTGAAACTCTGTTATACTTATTTTGGCATCGTCCTTATGCAGAAACTATGGAAAGATATTATATTAGTCATCACTGATAACATAGTCTCTGACTTGTTATTCATATTTTTGGAAAATTTACTATTTGGTTTCAACAGTTTTGGTTTGGACCCTCTGTCAGCCTGGCTACAGTGCTGAACAGAAACCTGGGGTTGTTCTTATTTTCCTCTATCAATGATGAGTAGTAGGCTGCTCTAGCATTACGGAGGGCCTTCCTATAAATTTTAAGACTATCTTGCCAGACTAAACGTGATTCTTCCAGATTGGTGAATCGCCATTTCCTTTCAAGTTTTTGCGATGTTTGCTTTAATTTGCGGGTTTGCGGGTTATACCATGGAGCTAACCTCCTCTGTTTTATTATCTTCTTTTTTAGAGGGGCAATAGAGTCGAGTGTCATTCGCAGTGTGCCTGCAGCACTATCAACAAGATGATCAATTTGGGAGGGACTAAAGTTAGCATAGGAGTCATCTGTTATATTGAGACATGGAACTGAATTAAATGCTGATGGAATCACTTAAATTTAGCTACAGCACTATCAGATAGACATCTAGTGTAGGAATGTTTGCCTAATGGCGTGTAGTCCAGTAATAGGAATTCAAAAGTTATTAAATAATGGTCTGATGAAACAGGATTCTGTGGAAAGACTGTTAGATGTTCAATTTCTATGCCATAGATAAACAAAGAACAAGGTCGAGGGTGTGGTTAAAACAGTGAGTGGGTTTATGTACACTCTGACAGAAGCCAATTGAATCTAATAATGAGATAAACACAGCACTAAGACTATCATTTTCTACATCCACATGAACATTAAAATCACCTACAATAATTATTTTATCTGTTTTAAGGACTAAACCTGATAAGAATTCAGAATACGGCCCAGGAGCTCGGTACACTATAACAAATAGAATTGGTTGTAGTGTTTTCCAGGTTGGGTGTGAAAGACTAAGAACAAGGCTTTCGAACGAGTTATAATTTAGTTTAGGTTTAGGTTTGATTAATAGGCTTGAGTCGAAAGATGGCTGCAACTCCACCTCCTCGGCCTGAGCCTCGAGGAATGTGAGTATTAATGTGACTGGGGGGAGTGGATTCATTTAGGCTAACATATTCATCATGACACAGCCAGGTTTCAGTAAGACAGAATAAATCAATATTATAATCTGATATTAGATCATTTACTAGAACAGCTTTAGATGAGAGAGATCTGATGTTTAAGAGTCCACATTTAATTCTCCTATTTTGTTGTACTGTTGCAGTGGTGGTTTTACGTTTTATTAGGTTTTTATGTGTAACTCCTCCTCTGTTTAGTTTTGATTTAAATAATTTAAGTGGTCGGGGGGCAGACACCCTCTCTGTGGAGTTTAGGGTGGGTAACTGCTCTAATGGAAGTGCAGAGAAGCGTGTAGGACTGCAACTGAAGCAGAGACACACCAGTCCTAGTCTGCAAGTGGAAAACGAAAGCGCGAGTATAAGGGGTGCAATCTATCACGGAGAACGCGTTGCCGACGCAAAATAGCCAGTATAATTCACTCCTCTTCCTCATCCTCCAAGTTATCCCACCTCTCAAATCGATGCGCCATGACAACCGCTATTTTACGGAGGACTTTACACCTACTAAGGGCTAGGTGTAAGATTTAAGTTGTAACTTGTGCCTACGTCGGAACTATTTCAGCTGGTGCTCTGGTTTTCCAGAGAGAAATGCTAGTGCAAGAATACATTGTTTAGTTCTTATACAGAACTAACTATGTTTTCCACTCTATTTCCCAATATGCATACAACAGGACATTGTGGGATATGAACATTCAATATCACCCGTAAAATATCAATCGCCTCAGTCCAGAATTTTTCTACCATTGGGCAGGACCACAGTAAATGCATGGGAGTACCAATCCTGCCACAGCCGTGCCAGCACATTTCTTTAACTTGTCTTTTGTAATATAGGCCCTGTGTATGACCTTCATTTGGATCATTTTATATCTCACACAGTTGGACATAGATGTTGAATGCTTCAATATTGAGTCCCATTGACCCGCAGTAAGGGTTGATCCAATGTCTCGTTCCCATTGTAATTTGGTGGGGATTGTGCTGTCAGGGAGGGATAGACTTAATAATTTGTATAATACTGAGACAGTTCCTCGCCCAATAGCAGCATCCCTTAGTTTGCCGTCAAGGACACTTTTAAATCCTAGTACAATACATTTTTTAAAAATATATCTCAGCTGTTCATTCAAGCCAAACTTCATTTTTAACTCATGACATGATACAATATCTCCGTCCCTTATAATCTGTCCAATCTGAGTGATATTTTGGTATTGCCAAGTACTATTTGCCAGTGTTGCACCTCCTGCAGTAAACAGTATATTATTCCATATTGGACAAGATGGTAGAGACGCAACATTAATGAATAAACGTTTGTGTACTTCCTTTGTTATTTCACAGGAAAACTCGATTAGCGGGTTGTCTATTTTAGTCTTATATTTGGGATGGTACCAGAGTGATGCTATAGAAATTGATTTATTGTAGTTGGATATGACCTTCTCCTCCAGCCATCCCCAACTACCTACTACATATTGATCTTTGACAATGGGAATCTTGCATTATATGCTAAATAGTAGAGGTGAACATCAGGAACTCCCAGACCACCCTTGTTTCTAGGCATGGCCATTTTTTACTGTTAATTCTGGACTTCTTATCCCACCATAAAAAACTTGAAAATAATTTATTAATTTCCTTGAACCATTGCTGGGGAAATTTTAATGGTATGACTGATATAAAGAAGGAGAGTTCATCTTTATCACCTCTGCTCTGCCCCACAGTGACAGCGGAAAGACTGTCCATCTCCTAATATCTTCTCTAATTACTTTTAAGATTCTAGGACCATTTAAGTCAAATATCTTGCGAGAGAGTTGGCCAAATACCTCTATAAGTTTTAACAAGTGTGGTATTGAGTGTGTTGGATTAGATAATGTTAATAAAATATTATCCGCATAAAGACTGGCTTTGAGTTCATATCCACTCAGACTGATACCTGTTATATTTTGGTTAGCTCTAATGGCACAGGCCAGCGGTTCTAGCACTAAAATGAAAATGGATGGTGAGACTGGGCAGCCCTGCCGTGTGGATCTGGAAAGTTGGAAGGGATGAGACATCATACCATTTGTTTTAACGTGAGCGATTACGTATACATGTTGGTCCAAATCCAAATTCGGACAGTGCATGAACTAAAAATGGCCATTCTATTCTATCGAAAGCTTTTTCAGCATCCAGCGATATTGCTACCGCTGGGTGCTGAAGAGTAGAGGCTCTATACATCACATGAAGGAGTCTCCTCATGTTGTTTGAGGCAAGGCAGCCTCTAATAAAGCCCACCTGGTCCAGATGTACTAAAGAGGGGATTACCTTCTCCAGGTGCAATGCCAGGATCTTAGCAAACAATTTGTAATCATTATTTAAAAGACTTAATGGATGAAAGTTGCTCATTTGTATATGATCCATGTCCGGCATTTGGAATAAGAGAAATAATAGCTGATCGCATGGTCATTGGCATTGACTGTTTGGAGATAATATCATTATACAGCGTAGTGAGAATTGGAGCAAATATGTCCTGGAAGCTTTTATATAACTCTATGCTGTATCTGTCATCACCTGGTGTTTTCCCAGTTGAGAGAGCTTTAATAGCTGATTTTACTTCTGTTTCCAGCACACTTGTCTCCAGTATCTCCTTTTCATCAATCTTTAGGGTGGGTAAAGATATATTATTAAAAAAAGTATCCATGTCCTCATTATTGGATTGGCATTCAGATTTATACAATTTAGAATATAATTCTTGAAAGGCTAGATTAATCTGTTTTTGTTCACATGCCATGGACCCATTGCAATGGTATATCGCAGGAATAGAATGTTTATTTTCCATTTGTTTTAGTCAAAGTGCTAGCATTTGTCTCCAGACTAAAAATATCTTTTGCGTCGTTGAAATAGAGCAAATGATGTCTCCTCATGTAAAATTGCTTGCAAGTCTGATCTTATCAGTAATAGTGAATTCTTGAGTCTAGGATTCTCGAGCATGTGTTGCCTTTCTAAAATCTTAAGTTCAGTCATTAGATTCCTTTTTTTGTCTAACAATTTCTTCTTTTTTGCAGTGGAGTAACTTATTATCCATCGTCTGCACGTGGCTTTAAGAGCTTCCCATACTATTTGGACAGATGGGCCTGAATTTAGATTGATGGCAAGAAACTCCAACATTTTATCTCTTATTTTGGAAATAAAGTCTTCATCTTTCAAAAGAGAGTTATTAAATCTCCATTGTTTAGTCTTATGTATGTTGACTAAAGGAGAGAAAGAGAGAGATATAATAATACTATGGGAGTCCAGCACATTCTCCATTAAGGCCTTCGGTATGAGCAGATTGTCTATTCGTGAATATGAGTTATGCACCTTGGAATAAAAGGTGTATTCGCGGATATGAGGGTTAGATAGGCGCCAAATATTGGTAAATGCCAATGTATTTTCAATTCATTAAAAGCTGCAGAGAGAGCTTCATCCGATGGGAGGGGACGTCTTGAACGATCTACCATAGGGTCACTGACCATATTAAATTCTTCTCCCATTCAGTATGGGATCTCCCGCAAACTTTGACAAAAGTACATTCAGGGATGATAAAAATACATCTTGTCCAGTGTTGGGTGCATAAATATTAACAATGGTACATTTTTGATTTTGCAAAAAACCTGAGATCATGATATATCTCCCATCCTTGTCTACTATTTGTTCTATTAATCTAAAAGGATTTCTCTTAGCGATCAGGATACTGACACCCCTAGCTGATCCATTACCTGGGGCTGAAAATACAGTTATACACTGGCAGTTTAACTGATCAGCCTAATGCCAAACCTAACACATAAACAGAGAGACAAGGTCTTAACCATGTTTCTCAAATAACATCAGGTACCACTTCTAGATCAGCTACATTCTTCTTGAACTCTTGCCCATTAGCAATTAAACTTCTGGCATTCCAACGTAGGATGTGAAACACCATGAGGAATCTAAACATCTTGAGACAGTCCATCATAATTAGAAGGGTTCAACATCTCATGAAGTTGCCTTGACTTCTTTAATCCCCATTACTATAGCTGCCTCTACAACTGTCTTGGTTCTGTCACTTTTTCTCTTTTGTTGCAGTGTCACATTCACAACTTTACAGATGAAAGCAACAAAGCTGATTTTAGCCACAATTAATGTATCCTTATTAATCTCCTTTAACCATGGATTTATTTCTGTTTGCTTCTGGCTTGGGGTGGGAGGCAGAACCTCTATTGGTCATCTAGTTTCAAACTCTCTTGCGCTGTTTACCACCTGCTCACTTTCCTTCACTTTCTTAGCTGCATCAGCATAAGATACCTGGTTTGTTACTTTATATTTCTGCATCTCTCTAGCTTGTCTTTGTACAGGGCACCCTCCAAAAGCAGCACTGTGTTCACCGCCACAATTGCAACATCTGATTTTTGCATCATGGCCACATTTTCTATATTCATGTTCACCACCACATCTTGCACATCTTTGCTTTCCTTTACATTGGCCAGCTGTGTGTCCCATTCTTTGACACTTGAAACATTGCAGTGGCGCTGGTATAAACTCTCTGACATCATAACTCAAATATCCCATTCTTACTCTCTTAGGCATATCACTTTCAAACTCGAGGGCTACTGCCAGGCTATCAGTTTTCACACCCTGCCTACGCGTTTTTAATCTTGTAGCTTTCACCACCTTTCCCCCTTTCAATTTCTGACTTATCTCATCCATAGTCATTGCCAAAGGTACATCATAAATAACACCTTTGCTGCATTACCTGGGACATGAGCGTTGATCCTTTCTTCATTCAGTGTTTCCGCACTAAGAATCTTATCTCTTTGTAGTTTATTTGTAGCAAAAATCAACAGCTGCCTATTACTTAAATATTTTGCAAATTTGCTCTTTCCTATTTCCTTCTCAGTTACTTTCATCAGTTTTAGTGGATGATAATGCCCCTTCTTTTATGAACATTACCATCACTTTCCATTCTGTTTGTTCATCGCCAAACGGAATGGAAAGTGACCACGTTAATACTAATAAAGCAGCACTGTTTTCTCTCTGTAACCTGTTTAACAAACACCTGCACATGAATAACAACTATAGACTGTATACAGTCTATGATAACAACCTGCACTCTGTACTGTGTCCTGCATTTCTATTATTAATTCATTATTTGAATCTGTATTTACTGATACAGATTGATATTGAGAATAACCCAGAATATGATTATGGCGTCTTTTTAACACTGGAAATGATTTATTACTCTAAATGTTTCAGAGAAAATTGAAATGATGTAACTCATATCAAACCTGACGCTCAGGAATTATCAGCCTCACGTGACTGATTGGAAATGACGATAAATTATGTAAAAAGTGTTTCTTGCTCTCCTACTCTCTCTGACTTTAATTGTATAAGAGTGAATGGGGGAAATAACAGATCATGAAAAGAAAAATCTTTCTAATAAATGAAGAAAGTTGTTTATGGTTCTTTTGTTGTTCAGACCTACAATTAACACAGATCCAAATGAATAAATGCAAATAAAATATACACTTTAATCTGTTATCTGTCTTCACTCCGGTATGAAACTCCAGTGATTGTTGTGACACATCAGTCCAATCAGCGGTAGCGTCCAATCAATAACTGATATCCAATAAGGGGGCATGTCAGCCAGTAAAAGACTTCTGTGAAGGATGCACTCATGTATCCTTGCTCATGGCTTCTCAGAGATCCCTCCTCGCTCCTTGGTCCACGGAGCAGAAATAAGAGCTTTGGGACGGCCTTCAATATTGCAGACTAGAATGACTTCCGGTCAGCGAGGATCAAGAAGCAAGAACATATCAAATAAGAGACTTGGGATGTACCCCAAAAGAGCATGGTGACAAGTAAATGTAGACGCAATAGACTGGGGGCGCTGTTTTGCTGGCACATTGAACTGCCAATTGCAGAATGCATTGCCATTTGAATAAAGAGACCAAAAAAAAAAAAAGAAAAAAACAGGGCAATATGAAATGCAATTGACTGAGCTTTCATTTTAACTTTTAATCAAAATAATTCAAACTGAATTGAGGATGCATTGCTACTTTGCACATTGAATTGCCAATTGCAAAATGCATTGCAATTTCAATAAAGAGGCAAAAAACTTCCATATGTGAATATCAACCTATAAAGAAGCTTTTGAAAAAATAACTCTTATCATGCTATTATTCCCAGCAATTCTGCACATATTTTGCCATTTTTTAAATTTCTCAGTTTACCTTTAATCACACAATAGTCTGAAAGAATCAAAATCAGAGAACCACTTCAGCAAGTTTGTTTTTATTTGGTTCATAAAGTTCAGGGCCAGCGTACAGTTATCCCTCCAGAAGGCAAAGTTAAATGAGTGAGAAACTGACCTGGGGAATGGCTTTAATTGATACGTGTGACACATGGGTAACATCTACTACAGTTTGGATGAAGGTTAGAGTTACATATTGAACAGGATCTCTTTAAAGCAAGCATTTTCAAGGCATTTCTTATGTAACAGAGTCAGTTCCAGAGATGACACTGTGGACAGGAAGCCTCCTTCTTAGGAGCTCTTCTTCTCTTCAAAAATGATGTTTGCTGTGGCTTTCTTGGCTGTGGACAAATTACACATGTCAGATGTTTTGTTTGTTACCTAGAGTCTGAAGCTACGAACACCCTGATCTTCTATTTTGCCATATTTTTGTTCAATGCTAAGCTACAGTACTGTCAGGGGAACTCAACACTTCCTGCAGATGTTTCACATTACAAGCTTACCAAAAAAGGGAGGGAAATGCCCTTTGAGCCACTGGTAGGCTTTTTATGTGAAACACCTGTTCAGGAAATGTTGAGTGTTTTTGACATTGACTTAACTCTAAACACACACAAAAAGGCAACCTAGAAACAACAAAGTAATTTATGAATAAGAACAGTATTTGTGTTTAAAAAAAGACGTGTTTTCAACAGAGTGTCATGACTGTGTTGTGCTGATGGAATTAGTGCTGTGGACAATGGACATTATACTGAATTTATAACAACAAGGAAACATGGACAAAGTGTTCAGTTTGCTTCAACAGCAAATTAAAATAGGAGCACAGAAAAAAGGGAGGCTTCTTAACAAAAAATATTTTTAAAGAAAACGTAAAAAACAGGGGTAATTATAAATAAAAGCCTGTCTCTAAATATAAAATTATTTCATATAAAAGGCCTCATTCTCTATGCAGTTGAGGTGAATGAGAGAATTTGTTATTTACATGCTAAATCTTGAGAGAAGATATATACACATAAAGTACATATACATGTATGTGTGTGTGTGTGTACACATATATACAGTATATACCCACACACAGTGCTTGAAGTGGAAAAAAATAAGTGTCAGCACTCCCCTTATTCACATGTTGGTGTGTGTATCGGCTGGTATCATTAAATCAAGTAGGCTAGGCTATTACATTCTGAATTTCTAAAGTGAATAAAAGATACTAGAAGATATTGCTGATGTTCACAACATAGATTCATTTAAACAAGTCGACAATCATTATAGTAAGTAAAAAAAATTGACTATGTAGGCCTGCACTAGCTTTAGTGTGAGGTACAATGAAATCATCAAGCCCAGATGCCCTTAGTTTCTTGTATTCAGGGCCAAATCCCTTAATGTAGACAGATTGGGACTGGCACCTATTTCATTGGATCTGGCACCTATCAAAATCTGTAAATACATTTAGTGTAATATTTAATGTTATCTAGTCTGTCACTTTCATTTCCCATTGAAGTTACTTCTAAATCGCTTATTTGTCTTTTTAGGATGCATTTTTAAATCTGATTTAAAAATACCAGTAGATG
This sequence comes from Macquaria ambigua, assembly GCA_008360985.2. Taxonomy (NCBI): domain Eukaryota; kingdom Metazoa; phylum Chordata; class Actinopteri; order Centrarchiformes; family Percichthyidae; genus Macquaria; species Macquaria ambigua. Next base: position 155,571 of record VMKM01000857.1, on the reverse strand, counting down.
CACTGTTTGCCGGAAAGTGGTTTAAAGCTTTTTGGTGTCTAAATATTTTGGCATATGATTACTGTAAGCCCCACAGCTCACTTAGTTCAGTTTCTTAACCTGCTTGCTTTTTGTGGTTGTAAATAAAAACTTGGCCCTAATTCCATTTTCCCCCATTGTAGCAATCCACAGAGAGAGAGTTCCTGTGATTATTGTGAATGCTCTGATTAATAAATGTAAATAAATAATGCTTTGTTTGTGATGACAGTTTTGTTTAGTTTTAACAGCTAGCACCTAGGCGTTGCCCAAAGTGCTACAGGCACTGTGGATTTTTGATGCGTTCCATGACTTCTTCTCTCCTCCTGACCCGCCGGAACAGCACCCTCTCTGTGTTTCGGGACCACAGTTCTCAGCTGTGAGAACTTATATAGACAGGTGTGTGCCTTTCCAAATCATGTCCAATCAATTGAATTCACTCCAATCAAGGTGATCAAGAGAAATGGGAGGCACCTGAACTCATTTTCAAGTGTCATAGCAAAGTGTGAATACTTATGTTAATGTGATAATTCAGCTTTAATACATTTGCAAAAATTTCTAAAATCCTGTTTTCGCTTTATCATTCTGGGGTATTGAGTATAGATTAATGAGGAAAAAAAAGGATTGAAATGATTTTAGGATAAGCAACACAACAAAATGTGAAAAAAGTGAAGGGATCTGAGTACTTTCTAAATGCACTGTATATATATATAATGTTTTGTACCCACTTGTAATTAAATTGGACTGTTTTGTGACATACGGAAATGTTTAATGTTTAAAGCAGCCATAATCAATATTTTTATAAAAACAATTTATCAAATGACAATAGAAAACAATTTGACAATGTGAAAGGGGTCGCTGGTAGTGATGAACCTACAGAGAATTATCACCTGAATCTGCAGCTCCCCTCTGCTTTATAGTGAGCTTCAGCTCATTGTTTAGCTGTCTGGCCCAAAACTTTACTGTTTTGGTTCTCATAGCATTGTTTTCAGCTACAGCAGGTAGCTGTTTTCAGTGAAAAAGCTCTAGAAATCCTAGAAAAACTTGCTCAGCACCAAACAGCAGACAGACACAGTTAGAGACTAGTTGGTGAACATAGTGTGGCATTTATCTGTTTGCCAACAAATTCACCATATCAACTTAAAAGGTGATGATATGTCCATGTTGTGTTTACTACTTGATTATTAGATATATTTAATTCAATCCTTTGTATCTGTCAGAAAATATATTAGTCTGATTTCCAAAGACTTCTGGGTCTTTGGCTGACTGATCTTCTAGTTCTGGGGTTTGCAGTTTTGTACAAAGAGCAGAAGTGTACAGTAAGTCACAAAGTTACTCTAATGCTAAAAGTGTTCAACTCGTGGGCCATTTAGGGCCCATTAATAAAGATTTAGGTGCATTAAAACAGGTCTGACCTGAGGGAAGCAACATTATTGTTTCTTATGTGTTTGGTCACCATGAAACATCACATTAAAACAATATCCTCTTAGATTAAAGTTAGTTTGATGAAATTGAAGTACCAAATATATATTGCTGTCTATATTCAATCACTAATTTTCTTGATTTAAGTTAAACATAGTTTTAGCTTATTTGTTATTTATGTTTTTAGTTATTTTCTAGTACCTTTTAGTTATTAATCATAATAACTTAGTTTAATGTTTACTGTTGAACACTTATTGTTATTCTCTTTTACTGTTAATGTTATCTTTCATATAAATTTGATTTCCTTCCTTTGTTTATTCTGGAATATTGGAATATTAACTGATATATGTTATCAGATTGTTTTTTTCCTTTATTTAAAAATCCAGTATGGGTCAAGCTCTATTTATACTAAACATTACGCATATGTATTGATTTACTCACCCTCATCTTTGAACTTGTCAGCAGCATCAGACGCCTTGTCCTTGAGGTTCTTCACCACATCATCAATCTTGGCTTCATTCTTGAGGAAAAATGGTCGAATGATGCGGTTATAAATTTGGACTGATCCATTGGAGGGAGTCGGAGCCATGCACCACACCAAGAAGGCACACTGGGGAAGAAGATAAGAACTCTCTCATCAAACTACAACAGGATACAGACATCACAGTTACATTACAGGTTGTACTGGTATATAAACTATAGGACACTCAACTACACCAAAGTTTGTCCTGAAAGAAATTATTTTGTGAAGTTGTAAACAAAATTACAACGGAAAAAACCCACATCAGATGTTAACAAAACAGTGTTTTATTTGAAGTAAAAAAAATGCTGATATGTTTGTCCATCCTACCAATACTAAAGTCTACAGATCTCAGTCTACTTTATACAAAAAATATATATATAAACTATTCAATTTTGAATTTAGCTGCCATCATAACACTGCAAAACATGATGTAACTACATGTTTAATAGCATATAGTGCAACTACAGTTAAAAAAGATTTATATTTTACTGTGAGGCAATGGTGCTACAGTAATTGGTAATCCATCATTACTACAATGCACATATGAGTACACATAAGTGCACAGAAGTAGTATAACTTGCTGTTGTCACACCCCTACACAGATGAGCAGATGATTGCCTACATTGATTCAAACAGCTTGTATCAGGGAAAAGAAGGTGTGACTGAATCATGGACAAGTAAGTGTAGTGGTAAATCTTAAAGGGCTATGGTTTTCTTATGATTATAGAATAACTACTTTGTGACCTCAACATAACCAAAGCGGTCATATTCTGATGTAATCCATAATCAGTGGACATAAGGACATTTGTTGTGGTTACTCACATCAGCAGATAAAAGTCATTACAGCCTTCTGAGGTGCAACAACACAGAGCATCATGGAAAAAGGATTATTATTAATAAAAGGATGTTATTTAATATTTATGCTGACAATGTCAGATATGCAGTATCTATTCTTATCAGTCTGATTTAGAACAATAGATTTTTTTATATTACATGATAACCATCTCTGAAGGTTCTGTCTTATGTGCAGTGCACTTAAGACAGAACTGCACTTAAGTGCAGAAGCAGTGTTAGCAGCAGGCTAGCAGCTGTGTTTTGGTATTGAGGTGCCTAACATACAAATACTGAATTCATTCCTTGGTATTAAAATTGCTACCACTTTCATTCCATTTGTCCTTGTCCCCCTAACAATGTGTTTTATTCAGTTGTGATGCTACATTGGACATTGTATCATTAATTCTGTTCAGCTTTGGCTGCTGTCAGTTATATACTACTGTGTATGCCAATGCAGTGCAAAATAAACACGGATAGTTTTGAATATAGACTTATCTAAATGAAGCTCTGGAGTTTTGTTTTGATTTTGGACAGAGATATGTGGATATACTTCATATTTCACCTGTTAAACAACTTTGTGTTACTTTGACATGTTAAAACATCAATAATACATGTTAAATGCTATGTTCTATTAATTGGTGCACACAAATTATTATTCAGAGATCACAATTTATTCATTTGTGTGTATAAATGTGTTTCTTTCTTGACTCCAGTAATAGAGCTGTAGGGTGTGATAGTGTGCCTGTGGTAGCCAGCAGCTGGTTTACAGTAGCCTACAGACACCATGGCTGCACATTATAGATGATTACCACATCAGAATCTTGTTTTTATATGTCTGAAGTTAATAAGAAGAGAAAATCAACATAAACATAACAAGAGCCTCTGACATGTATCTTTGAGGCAGTTTCTTTCACACTGTGTCTCAGGCTGCAACCTGACATGACATGAGGGTGAAGATTATCACATATATTGCACGTCCCATAAAGCAAACACGAGATCTCTGCATTACTGGCTGCTGGTGAACCTGCTGACAGAGGTGTCAGCACTCAGATATTCTTTATCATCAGTGCAGTGTGCTCCACCTTTGATTACTTTACTCCGCTCCAAAGGACTGAGAAAACACAGTTCACAGGTATCAGAGTGAGGTGGGGAAAGCTTCCCACTCAACTCAGATTAAGTCTTCTTATTTTTTGGTTGTACAGTATGAATCAATGTTCAGCACATTTGCCGACACACTGATTGAAACACAAACAAACACACCCAGCTGTATTACCTTTCCAATGTAGTAGAATGGGAACCAGGAGAGGAAGATGTCAGCAAAAAACTCTGCCACACTGAAGACTCCATACACTACCCAGTAGGTCAGCCATTGAGTATCATCGTCTTTGGTAGCACTTTCAATGGCCTTAATCCTGGAAAGAGAGAGGAACAACAGAGAAATAGTTTGATATATAAAGTCAACATTACTCTCACTCTTGAAAATGTCATCTGGTCCAGTATGCGGTCATCTCATTCTATCTTTTTTTAAAACTTCCATCCCTCATTCGTTTCCTCTCCTTCCTTTCTCCTCTTTTTCTCTTTCCTTCATTTGTTCTCCCCTTAATGCCTTACCCTGTATTGTCTTCATTTTTTCCTTCATTTTTCTTTTCAGAACATTCCGGACTACTTTAAGGAGTTGAATTCTGTACAGTGCCTGAATAGGACCAAAGAAGGTGCCAGTACCCTAATTGCAGTTGCATGACATGATCATCGCATGTGGCATGGATATATTTATATTTATATTTATATGCATATCTTGGTAACATTTCCCACTTAAAATGCATTTTTGTATGCATTTCATTACATACATAAATGCATATTTTTCTAATAAAAACAATTATGTAGCTATTGATACAAATCTAGTTGTACACAAATATAATTTTGCATACATGCTACAATAAAACCAACTGAAAATATGATATCTGTTGGCCTACAGATCAAGTCCATAATGTATGACAAGATTCAACCCTAACCATCTCACTCCTCATGCCTAAACCTAACCAACCAAAGCAATGAAGGCAACAACAAACATTGGCCAATCAGAAGCAGAGTAGGGCAGTCTCGGTGGAATGCTGGAGGGAAAAAAATCAAGCGTTTTACGCGGGTGTCTAGGGGTGCGTACATAGACCTAGACTCACCAGGAGGTGGCGGTACGCAATAACAAGTAAGGGTACTCTTGTGGATAAAAATCATGAGTGCCAGTACTCAGTACCGGTGAGTTATAGACATATGGAATAGACATATGGGCGTGTTGAGCGTGTTATTAAACCATAGTGGTGAAACATTTAGTGTCTATGCCTCAGTGTACCAGGCAAAATAAAATAGGCATCAATAAAAAAGGAGTGAAATTAAATGGAAAGCTCTGCAAAGCAGCTGATACACAATTGCTGTGTTGATTTTAGATAGGCATAGAGTAAACAAAAAACGGAGCATAAGGAAGGCAGGTGCTGAATATAGGCTAGGTAGCACAACTAAAATGTCTTTACTCACTTCTCCAATTCAGTGAGGTAACTTTGAACTTCAGCTGGTGAAGAAAATAATCTAATAGTTCCTTGGTGTCTGATCCGAAGTTTGGCCAAGTAAAACAGGGCATAGTCAATATTTTTCTCCCACAGGATCGTATTCACTCTGCTGAATATGTCTTTCCTTGTCGGTAAAGTTGAGGAATTTTTGTGATGATGGGTCTGTCTGAAACTTTCTCAATGCTGTGAGCCCTCTCCACCATGGAAAGTTTTCACAGTCCAGGATCTTCAGTATGAGCTGCTCCAGGAACCCTGCTGTGTCCCGTCCCTCCTTCTTCTCCGGTATATTAATAATCCTCACATTGGAGACATGAACATAGCGGTTGTGGCAGTTGCTTGCCATCCCTTGCGGTTGGCTTGTCAATAGCGCTATATTGCAGTTATCGCAACAGCCCTAGCTCTCATCTGGAAAGTTGCAACAATAAGTGAGTTTTACCAAAAGCTGAATGCGTTTGGAAAATTAACTTTCTTTGCCTGTGTACAACATGTCTTTTATGGTGCCTCATTGGCTTTTAATGAAGTAAAAATTTGACTGAAGTTAACAAAAGGATGCTATATAAGTAAAAAACCTGTCCAATAGAACGATTGGATGACATCGCTATGGACTAAAGACTCAAGAATATGGCACCTTTCATGCACAGGAATCGGGATTCTTTGGATTTTCAATTGGATTTCCTTTGGATTTAGTCCTCTTGGATGCGCAATACAGCCAGTCACACAAGGCTGCAAGCCCAGCCAAAGTGTATTGCCATGCATCACAACAAAGACCCACCACGGAGAATTGAGTGTTATTGCAGTACAAGGAAAGACCACATCACAATGGATGGAGAAGAAAGCACACTCACCAAAGCACCTCCTACTTACCAAAGCTGTGGTCACTTACTGGATCAGTGCACACAGTTTAAAGGAAAATTGCACAGGGAAAAGATTAACTTCATTAAGGAGAAGGGAATCTGTTTCAGCTGCCTAAAGGTGGGCCATATTAGCAAAGCTAGTAATGATCGGTTAAGTTGTGACGTGTAGCCAAAAGCAACCGAGATTTCTCCACATTGAACATCAGAATAAAGGAACATCATCAGAACAAACAGCACAGCTCACGGAACCAGCAGTCGGCAATGCAACTGCTGCACCTCAGACATGTGGTCATATTGGGACCGGTTGTGAGGACAATTGTATCTTTTGTATTATACAAGTCCAAGTTAAGAGCAAAAAGGGTCATAAAATACTACAAACATATGCATTTTTAGACACTGGCAGTTTTGGTACATTCTGCACAGATAGCCTGGCACATCAATTGAACATGATGAAAAGAAGAACTAACATTCTGTTGTGAACAATGGGGCAGGAAAGTCATGCAATATCTGGTTTGGAAGTGTCTGGATTGGACGACACTTACTTTATTGACTTGCCTGAAGTTTTCACCCAAAGGCAAGATGGCAAGATGATGTGGATCAATGGCCATATTTGAGTGGTGTCACACTCCAACAAACTGACTCTGACATTGACCTTCTCATTGGAACTAATGCTCCAAGTCATAGAACCATGGGAAGTCATTAATAGTCAGGAAGATGGGCCCTATGCCTAAGAATCAAAGTGGGATGGCTTCTTAATGGTCCACTTCGAGGTGGCAATGATTGCAGGAGCAAGAGTGGCTGCTTCACTATAACCACCAATCCAATCTCTATTGTACACATAGAGGAAATTAATGTTTTGCGCAGCTCCTCAGTGTTGAAAGACAGTCATTACTCCTTTGACTTAACTTTCAGAAATGAAAATCCCATCTTACCAAACAACTGCTGCATTGCAGAACACCACCTCATGAGCCTGAAGAGGACGTTTGGAAAGAATGTTGTCCACTTTTTGGACAGATAGTACAACAGTACTTAAATATATCAGCAATAAAACCAAGCAGTTCCACACCTTTGTTGCAAATAGAACTGCGGTTATAAGGGAAACTAGCAGTGGAGGTACACTGGTCCTAAGGAGAATCCAGCTGATGACATGTCAAGAGGGATGAAAGCCAATGACTTATTGACAAGCAAGAGATGGGTTAATGGACCAGAACGGACCTCTCTAGGCCAGATGAGGAGTGGCCTAAGTCTAACTTGGAACTCCACTGTATTGCTGCTGATGACCCGGAGGTCAAAAGAGACCTGACAGTCAATTTCATTGTCACAGACACAGAGAATCACACCAACCGTTTGATCAACTACTTTTCAACCTGGTTAAAACTGAAAACTGCTGTGACCTGGTTTCTGAGAAGCAAGCAATCTCATGCTGCTGTGACAGACAAGAAAAGAAATCCATGCTGTTGTCTAGTGTTGCACGGTGTACCGATACCAAGAAGGTACCCTGCCATTAAAAACGGTCCAATACCCCATTTCATTAGTACCGATACTTTAAGAATGACAGTGTTTTAAAAAGAGCCATATTTCCTATCAGTTGCATCGATGTGCGAGAGCGAGTCAGTCAGTGCAACAACAGGGCAGTGTGTGTGCAGCGTTCTGTTACTCCCTGCAGACAGTGGGAGTAGAGATCACAAACCATCTGGCACGTCAAGTTATAGTGGCCAAACGTTTTTTTCTCTCACATGCACGCGCTGCGGGTTACATGGTGAACGTGAAGAATGGCAGCAGCAAGTGATGCTTCAAGTGCTCTTGCCAACCAGCCGTAAAACATACGCACGAAGCAAAATTTGGCAGTATTTTGCAGCCATGCACTATTTTTAATTCTCAGCGGAAAAAATAATAAATGTTATTAAAAACGTTCTCACAAGGTGACCTACTCCGATTACAGGCAAAAAATGTTGGGGCGCACAACGAGGAACTAAATAAATGTTAACAAATAAATTGATAAAACAGGCAGAAGCTCCACATTTTCAGTAAATAATTTTCACTTGTGTTTCCTACTCAAACCTAATAGACATGCACTCACCGTGGCTGGCACCGTGTGGATACCTTCATTAACTCACCGGGATTTAACTGTTAACTGACCTTGTGAGCTTTTCCGACACCGGTGAGCTGTTCTGAAAGATTCACAGTTGATACAGCGACATCATGAATAGCAGCGGGACCGCAAAGTCAGAATGTAGTATTGTACCGCAGAATTACAACCGGCACCGATAACCATGTCAGCAGCTGCTGGCTACGTCAGCTGCCTATTCACTGTCATCAGTTACATTTTCTGTTTTGATCCTTACCTTTCAATATTTAAACATGAAAATACATTTTACAATACAGATAAATAGTAAATAATTGGCCACCTGGCAGACCGGGCACTTTCCCGGTGGGCCGATGGGCCTTTTAGGCCGACACAACTGTCTTTGTGTTTGTTTGGTGTTTTTTTGTCTGACCAGCCCATAAAACGGTTAGATTGGCCCGTTGTTTTTTTTCTTAACTGACACTTGGCTGACCCAATCACATCTTTAAACCCCTCCCCTTTTGGGCTCAGTGCCAAACGTGTGCAAAGCGTTATACACGATAGGCTACATCATTGGCCACCGCTGTTCATTGCAGTGATGCATCATGTATTTATGATACAGGATACTTGGTTAAAATGGTTAAAAGTACGGGTTTTCATACCAAAATACTTTATCTTATGTAGATAGCCAGTCATATCTCTATAATATAATATTTAAGATGAACGTACCTTATGTAATTAGTTTCTAAGTATATTCTTTTTTGTTACTGCATGTAAAATGGCTGCCATGATGATGTAATTTTGTTTATATAAAGACTTAATTAATTAAAAAGATGTAATTACAACAAACACTAAAGATACAGTAAATTTCTGGCAGGCTTCACAATTCTGTTTTAAATTACATTTAAAGTGAAATATTCACATGTTGCTAATGTACATTTTAAGTCACACATAAAAAGTAAAAACTGTATATCCAGTGTTTCAGCAGGGTTGTGCAGTGTTCCAGTGTAACAGTTACACATTCTGATGAACCAATTTTACAGTTTTGTACAACTGAAAATAAAAGCACCAGGGAAACGGCTGCATGTTACAAGAAAGATGAACGATACAAATTTAGCTCTAATCTCATATAAAAAGATTGATGATGATTGATAAATATAATTTTCAGCATCTTATTGATATATTACTTTGATAAAAATGTTTTTTTTACCTGACATACTCATACTTATTACACGGCTTTAGTGTTTTTAGGGAGTGGCACGGTTGGTATATTAAGGGGAGCGTGAAGATCAGTGGTGTGTGATTGATTGTGGTGGGCCGGTCTGGGCCACAATGCCAGGGCCAATTTTTTGTCCCAGTCCAGCTTTGCATGCAGCCACCCTGCTCAGCAGCTGTAACAAAATATTTTTGTTAAAACATGTTAAATAGTTATTTATTTTGAATTTAGTTTTTTAATTAATAAAACAAATGTCAAAGTTTCATGTTGTGTCATTTATTATTCCATTACTTTTCCTGATGTTTTAGATTTTTGCTGTGTTATCATTTCAGTATTGGTATCAAGATACTTCAGGCTGGTATCGTACCGAAGTCATTATTCTGGTATCATGACAACACTACTGCTGTCAGTGTTACAGAAAAGGCAATAATTTGTTTTGTGCAGTCAACAGTTCAAAGATGAAATTGCCTTATTGGATACTGGTGCTGTAAATGTCAAGAAGGACAGTCAGTGTACAAGCTGGATCCAGTAGGCTACCAATCCCAGAGGATCATGGATGTTGGGAAGGGTTTTGGAAGCTAAACCCAATGCCAAACGCCTAGTGCGCACTGTACGGCTTAAAACCAAAACCAGGAAAGGCCAGTCACAAAGCTCTGATTGCTATTGGAGGCAACAGACTGTTTTACAGGGACTAGTGGTAATTCCACCAAGAAGATTCAGTCAAGTGGACATGACACATACGAATGAGAATGTTTATGTATGTATGTCTACCCCTCTCTTTTCTCTTCACATATTGTGACGAAGACCTGAAGTCCCTGCACTGACAAGTTATACAGAGTCAGGAACTGCATGTAACAGTTATTATGTAGATCACTGTGTTGCAAAATCAATAAAATGTGGCAACATTATGCACAGGAAACATGTCATGACATCCCTTTTAGCCAGACAATTCCCCCTGAGTGCACATTTGTGGTGCCTGTATTCATGCTCTGCCACTCTGCCTCTATCATTACAACATTATCTTCCTGTTTGGAGAAGCCATCTCTGCATATGGTGAGCCATTCTTGTCCACAGGGATCTTTGTGGCATGCCATTCCCCTCTCTCTCCGCTCATATACTGTCTACTATGCACTATCCAATAAAGGCAAAAAAAATAGCCAACAATTGCAGCTGCTTTCCTTGTATTGTTGACCTTTTTACAGACAACACACCTGTCCAAATATTCACAAATCAAATCATGAAAAACAAATCATGATGGTGATTTCTTTGTCATGACTGGTGTTTATCGATTAATCTATCCATTAGTTTTCCAATTAATAGATTCATAATAAAATGAGTCTATAAAATGTCAAAACATTGTAAAAATGCCCATCACAAGTTCTCAAGGTTCTTTTCTCCTACTATAAGGTATAGGTATTACAGAGACATCATTATCTGTATCGGTTCAACCAATAAAATGATCTGTTTCTGTATTCGGAGAGATGACCAGAAGTGGGCGTGGTTTGTCCCGAAGTCGCGTTAAATCGGGTATATGTTGTATTTTCTGTCAGCCAAGACAGCCCATCAATGTGTCCAGAGAGTGTCCGGTTTGGGACCTTGCGTCTCTCCTCTTTGCAAATGATGTGGTTCTGTTGGCTTCCTCAGACCGTGATCTTCAGCATGCACAGGGGCGGTTTGCAGTGGAGTGTCAAGCAGTCGGAATGGAAATCTGCACCTCCAGGTCTGAGGTCATGTGGAGATCGCAGATACAAGCGGCCAAAATGAGTTTCCTCCATATGGTGACTGGGCTCACCCTTAGAGATAGGGCAAGGAGCTCAGACATCCGGTGGGAGCTCAGAATAGAGCCGCTGCTTCTTCACGTCAAATGATGCCTCCTCCTTTGGGAGGTTTTCTGGGCACGACCAACTAGTAGGAGACCCGGGGTAGACCCAGAACATGCTGGAGAGATTATATATCTCATCTGGTTTAGGAATGCCTCAGGATCGCCCAGGAGGAGCTGGAAAACGTTGCCGGGGAGAGGGACGTCTGGACTACCTTGCTTAGCCTGCTGCCACCATGACCTGGCCCCGGATAATCGGAAGAAAATGGATGGATGGATGGATGGATGGATGGATACAAACGTTGTTGTACCAAAACATAGTTATTTAATACATTTACCAAAGATGCTGATATTGTGGTGGAGCTGATTTGTGATATTTTTGCTGTTTAAATAGAGCCCATATTGTTACAAGCAGGGATGGAAAGAGTGCTAGAATATTATAATCAAGTAAAAGTACTGTTACTTTAAAGAGGTACACATTCAACATGTATGTTTTCCACAGTGTCACCTCTCTGGACATGGAGCTCTGCCCTCCTGCAGCTGGAGACAGCACCTAATTCCTCTCTGCTGCAGCTGCTAATTTGACATTTCTTTTGTTCCATTTTCACATGGTTTATCAGGACTTTACTCTGTAACAGATGCAACTTGAAATGTAGCGATGTACAATACTTGTGATAAAAAGTCCTTAAGTAAAAGTTAGTATTACCTATTTCCAAAAACAACTTTGTTACAGTAATGAGAGCAAATGTAATTCATTACTTCCACCCCTGGTTACAAGTATATAACATAGGGTTACAAAAACACACGGGTTGCCTGCTCTCTTGTTCTTGTTGGTTTTGGTTTATCTTTGAACAACATTTCAGGGCGTCTTGTCAAACAGAGAGCAGTAATTAGTTTTCGCTTTAAATTTTTTCCTAATATCAGTCTTTATCATGCCTTTATATTCTCACTGAGGCCTGTGTGTCTCAGTATAAAAGCTCCTCTCTGTTTTCAGTCACATGCTTCCAAGCTGTCTTAGTTCAGCAGGCTGCCAGCTTTGTTTGTCCAACTACCAGTACAGGCAAACAGCTCAACTCTAGACCAAATCATCTCAACACTCCCGCATACTGCCTCAGCTTTCAGAGCGAGACTTTTCCTTGAGTGAGACTTCTGTTTTTGGTTAAACAAAAAGTATCTTACTCTTCAACAAAAAGGTCTATCTCTGTAGGGATTCTGTCCATAATGTTGTCAGACACTTAGAATGACAGTCTGAGCGTGTCAGTGGCAAAAACAAGCACTTTTAGGCTACATCCACACTTCTATGTTTTAAAATGCATAACTTTTGCTACGTTTACACCTAGCATCCACACTACTCTGGCGTTTTATAACCCCTAAAACAGAGACCATTTAAAATGCTCCTGGCCCCATTTCAGTTTGAAAACTCCAGATTGCGTTTTAGTGAGGACCAAAGACTGTATATAAAGATGGACGATATGACAGCTCTCCAAAAGTGAAGCCAAAACATCTCAATAGCCCCCTGGTGGCTGGCTGCAGTATGCCCCGCCCCCTCCATGTTAGCGTATAAAAGTCAAAGTACACATCAAATCAATTTTGAGTTTGTTCAAGTGTTCGTTTTTCTGATAAGTTTGGTTTTAATTAGTTATTTGATGCTATAAAAAGGGGGTGTCACGTCATGATTGACAACTGTGAGTGTACTCACGATTGGCTCAGGCGAATGTATAGGCGGGAACTCGACACCCCGGCTCCACCGTGGATGACTACTGCGCAGACTCTGGTTCCAAATGACGCCACCAGTGCAAGATGGCAGCTCCCGTATCCGGGGTATTTTGGCTTCATTTTTGTACAGTGGGAGGAAGTGGAGACGCGTTGTCTATCTTTAAATACAGTCTATGGTGAGGACGGGCGAAAACAGAGACATTATAAAACAATGACACAGACACCCACATTTCATTTGTTTTCTGATTGGGTCTAATCAGCCACGACGTGTCCTTCCCTGATTCGTCACATCAGCCTTGACTACCAGCAGTTAATTCAACATTCAACAATTCAACAACAAAACAGAATTTTAAAACAAAAACATAGTAGTGTGGATGTAGCCTTACTGAACATACTTTTCACAGGAGCAGTTGCCTGCAAGGGTTACATTGCAGCCATTGCAGCCCATTCGCGGCTGCCGGCTGAGGTGATCTACTGGACCAATTCCAGATTTTGCTATAATGTAATTAGTAGTCACTTAGACCCCAAAATATGTAAAAATAGGGCCCAGGTTTAAAAATACTGGAATTACCCCTTAATAACCATGCTCACAGTGCATAGCTGATTAACATGTTAATCAATTCAAAATTCATCACAGAATTGAAATGGGCCAAATTTGAAACCTGCTTTTGTTAATCACTTTATGGTGCTGCTCCTGTGAAACATGCTCTGCAATCCAGTCATGCGATTCACTGATCACATAGAACAGCGTTTGCTTCAAATGTTATTATCCACTTTATTGTTTCTACACCAAGGCAAGCCTGGGCACCTTACACACAACTGCCCAGCAGGTTTGGGCTTACCTTGGAGCCTTTAGTGACGTAACATCGAAGGGCAGGGCTGTAGTTATTACACCTACTCAGGTTCAAACAAATTCAAATCCAAATCTGAGCCTAAGTGAGTCAAAACTGAGTCCAAAAGGGAGACAAGATTGAGTTTTGACCAAGTCTGAAAGGGGATCAAGTCGAAAAACCACTGAAAATTGCATGTGTGTGTGGAATGTAAATTCATGCGAATGAGTTGTGTCTGTGATTGAAGGTCCATGAGAAACTGTAAAATGTATTACTCTGTTGTAGGCATGGAGGCTGTTTACATTCATATGAGAGATCTTCTGCATGGTAGAGGACGTTTGAGGAAGGAAAGCCTGTTTACTAATCGCTCATCACTGTCTGAGGAGAGTGTGAGAACAGTCTACAGGATTCCATATGGGTTTAATTTCATACTCCAGTTATTAGACTTTTTGAATTAAATCACCAATCTCTTTATTAAGCTAACTGTGTTACTTACCTGCTATTTCATCTCACACATTTTAAAATGGAGGTGTAGGAGAAGTACCTCTTGTAATTGAAAAGGTACATTTTTCACAGATGTAAACCTTTTGATCTACAATATATATAAAAATAAGTTATGGATACTGCATGGATACTACTGGCTTGGCTCCTTTGAATACATTTGGCAGCACTGATGGGTGGGAAGCTATAGAGGGATTATGTTAGCACTGGTGGGTCTTACTGGTTGGTCTGTCTACACTGTGTCTCCTTCTGTCTAAAGCCTTGTGGGGCCAAGAATGGGACTCAATGGGAGCAACAGGAATGGCATAACAAGACTACATAAATAAAAAGCAATAATTATTTAAAGCTACAACTTGGTCACATTGGGTACAAATGTAATGGTACAAAAATTGATTTGCAAGAAAGGATATGTCAATGTACTCACATAGCATTCTGACAATACCCCTGGCCAAAAGAGATAACAAATAACTAACTGGAAGAGAATAAAGTTGTTGTTTTTTTTCAAAAGTATGGAAATGTCCACTGATGAAGATCACATTATACAGTTGGAAGCTAAAAAGTGGATCATGAGGGGGATTGTTTTGTCAAACAAAATATCCCACTAACTTGTTGGGTTGTTTGCTTTGGTTGCCAGGGAGACGAGATGTCAATCAAATCTAATTAAACCATACCCTCAAAGTTCTGAAGCTTTAATTGCTTAATTTTTCACAAACATATAATTTGAAACCACATATATTTTCAGGTGCTTTATCTATCATGTCAGTGCCACATCATTTCTGAAACTCAAACAGCATGACAGCTTAAATACGGAAGGAAGCAGAGTGGTTGTGGTTACTGACACTGTCACACTGACTGTCTTCAGCCCGATCATAATTCAGTTATACTATTTTCTGAAGACAACAAATGGTCAACAAACTCAACTTCCCAAATAATGATCTGCTCATAACATTAACTAAAGATATCAAATGTTCTATTTTTGTAATCACAATATCAAAGTTTCATTAAGTGAGGATAATCCTGGTCATTCTATAACGGTCTCATCACTGAGTCATTCCTCACAGCCTTGAGACAAATAGGCATCCAAGAAGAAAACATTGTTACAGGTTACAAGTTACAGAGGAGAACGGAAGTAGTGTTGTGAGATAATCATGTTAACTGTTTCATAACTTTAGTGGACAAGATAATTAAATTGTTTTCTCTGTATAAGTTCTAAAAATGAATGTGAGATACACAGAAAATTGTTATTTGAGCAAATTATATAATCAAGTCATGATCACAAGATTATCAGAGGAAAAAACCCTGATAATAGGTGCCTGCAAAATCATCCAAAAGTCCAAAACTGTACAGCATTCATTTATGTAACAGTGACTAGTCAAGACTACAATACGCTACATAAATTCACTTTGTTGAGAATATAATAACAACAACAATAATAATAATATTAATAATGATATTATTAATAATAATACTTTAAACGCTTCAATTGGGTGGTTTGTGTGTGTGTGTGTGTGTGTGTGTGTGTGTGTGTGTGTGTTGGGCAGGCCCCTCCTTAATAGTGCTGCTCTAAGAATAATACACTTACGATAAGTAGGCTGGATAAAGAAAGCCGATGAGGTTACACAGTAGGGAGGCTCCGTAACCAATGACCAAGTAAACTGCGATGATACCGATGACAGCTGGAACAAATCACACGAGATGTTTATCACGCATTTATCACAAATACAGTATACTGAACATATTAGTCTATATTGCACTGCTTATTACAATAAATAGCTACTACCATCACTGATTAAAAACAAGAGCAATTTTGAATTTCTTTAGTTAGATTATGACTAAAGCTAAATGCAGCTGCCTCTACCACACGCTGACTCAGTCCTTTATATATCTTATCCTCCGTGATGCACTCGGTCTCTTTCTGTTTTCTCTCTTTTTCCATCCCTGTCCCCGTCAACACTCACCGAGAGCGATGTACGTCCTGCTTACTCCAGTTTTTGCCTCGACTTTTGCCAGAAAATCTGTCATGAGATTCTTTTCATGGAGAAACTTTTCAAATCTTTCTTTGAGCCCCTGCGCCATGGCTGCACTTCCTTCTTTACCGATGCTGATGAATTACGAAATTCTTCTGAATCAAACTGCGACACCCTTGCAACCCAATACACCGCTATTCGCGGAAGCGTGAAGTCAGACGGGATGTACAATACAGCCTCCGATCACGAGCTTCAAAATAAAAGCACGGAGTAGATTTAAAGTTGTAAATTTTAGTGATAATCATTTAGTCAATAAAAATACAGACAATTGCTCATCACGTCATTGGAGTCATTTAAGAACTAATATCTTAAAATAGCTTTCATTGTCCCACATCTAGCAATTTTACCTTTTAAATGGCTTAAATGATATACAGACATAATCATTTATCAAAATCAATTAGGTGTGAATTTGAGATGTACACGATTATTATCAACAACTGACCCTCATTGACATTCATGTTAATCTCAAAGCAGTCACACAGAAGTAGTGGGTGGGATAGTGGAACTAACTTACCAGGGCGCCCAACATGGAAAGGGCCCTTCAGAAGCCTGGATTAAATTTGTTTTTACTAGCTTATATCATCAAATATATATATATATTTAGAGGGTCAGACAGACTACATTTGTGTATAAAACAATATTTGAATAGTGAATGTTAACCTTGGAAACAGTAGTTTGACACAGAATCTTAACTCAAGGTCTACTTACTAGCCTTTTCCAGATCTTTCAACCACATCTTGCTGTCTTCCTCAGCAGATGGAGTTTATCCAATTTACAAGTGTTGTATCTCCATGACAACTGAGCAAACTCAATCCACTGATGAAGACCATAAGGTAGTTGAAAACTCTGGAAAAAGCTAGCAAGTACTTTGAGTACCAATATTTATGTCATTTCAAAAATTGAGGTCCTGGCAGTACCTGGAACTGGAAAACTTGACCTTGGGAAGCAAAGCAGAGAAAGGGTTTGTGTTCTGGACAAATCGGATATGCATCTTTTAAATCGAGGGATGTAAACCACTCTCTTGCACTGATGAACTGCATTTCTATTTTTGTATGAATCATTTTTAATGGGAGTACTTTCAGATATCGGTTGAGGCGCAAGAGGTCGAGAACAGGCCAATGACCACCATCTTTTTTTGGAATTTTTTTGACTAAAACCCAGTCTGCTGTGTGCTTGGAGGCACCCTTGAAATGGGTCCTTTTTGAAGTAGACCCTGCAATTCCTCCACTAATACAGGCTCTAATAGTGGGTCCCTGATGACCCACTATCATCGGGTTTGGGCACTCACCGACCGGCCCTTGACTCCTATGCAGGGCGACCATTGGCCTGCACCCCTGCCTGACCTCCCCCTCGAGACTGAGGCCTCTTCGAGGGGTTTGTGGCAAAATTCTGACCGTAAGCACGAAAGCTCTGTTCCTGAACCCCAGCAGGGCCCCCACGCACATATCTACACCAGACAGGCTGCTGTAGCTTTTGAAGTGCTCTAAACCCCTGTTTGGGGGGTTGGACTTGCCGCAAGCAGGCTTGCAGTTATGCTAGAAATTGCGACAATAACACAACCCAATTATGAACATATGGCTGCACAACTTATAAACTATCCACACATCCATCCGCAATGGACTAAAAACACAGCAACAGCAATATTACCAAAGTGATGGGTAACAAATCTCTCACACTCAAGCGAATGTCATATAGTAACACAGACCAGAACTTTCTACACACAGTATCTTATGCCTACTACTCACGAAGACCAATAAATTAATCTTAGAGTTTCTACCAATAAGCAAGGCATTATGAACCAAAACTGCTATGGAATAATTATGAATTATGTTTTAGGCTACTGTTAGAGCATTTTTTTTGTGTTGATTGCTAATTTATTGAGGTCATGTAAATCTCAAAGACTTATGAATTGATATCATATAAATATTCTGAGTAATTATTTTTGGATGCATTGCGATTAATCAGATGATGATCAGCTGTGATAGAAGGAAGGGGTGGGACTGAGTCTCGGTTTCTTCAGCAAATGTAGGAAACTTGTGTAGATTGGGGCATTCATACAGTCTTTGACCTCACGTTAGACTCAGAAAATGTTTATTATTATAATATTATTATAATTATTTTTGTTTAAAGTGAGAATAAATCAGGCAACAGAATCAGCAGCTGCAGTGTTGTGATTTGGACTGTTTAATGTGTGAGTCAAGAAGCGGAGCCGTGTTAAGGTGTCACAGTTTAAAAGAAGTTCAAACAACAGGTACAACAGCTACACACATAACTTCAAGAAGTCAGAAAATGGGGAAATAGAACCGTAAAAAGTCTGTTCACAGCTGCTGTGGTCCTTCCTCTTCAGCTACCTGAGCGCAAGTGATGAGTGAGAGATTTCTACACATGTAGCAATATAATGCAACAAAACCACCACAATTCACAGGGACACAAGGCACCACATGGGTGATGAATTTAACAATGGATTAACAAGAGTAAATCAGTTTCCTACCTGTACCTGGTCTCTGAGGCGAGAAAGGCAAAGAGGACGAGCCGGAAATTGACCCTGCTTTTATAGTGTCAATATAGTATAGCTATCTAGCTAGCTATAGCTATTTAGACCGTAGTGACGGTCAGAGTGAGGTTGAAACAGATCTTAAAATGGTCTCACACTGCCATTTTTCACTACACTATTTTTCTTTTATTTAAATACTGTTTTAACATAATATTATCACATAAATGTAACAGTCATCTAAAGAGGAAGTGTTCTGTGCTCTCACATTGTGATAGAGCCTGCATTTTTCTAATGTGCTATAATGAAATTTACCTTAAATGTAAACTATGCTATGATTTATATAATTAACTGTCACTGATGTGTATCCCAACCAGTATCAATTAATAACAGTTGGAACACCAAGGTAAATAAAATGTTTTTTTTATAGCAGCATTTAGGCAATATATTACTTTAATTTGAAAACCAGCATGATGATTCATCCTTAAATCTAAACTGTACTTAAGTGAATCCATCCCCCTTACAGTTTTAAGTAACAATAACTATGTATTTTCTTTTTTCTTATTCTGGAAATCCCACCCCAAATAAGTGTTGCGTGCATATTTACCGTGAAGGTAAATGGAAGTAAATGTGGTCTCATACATCTACAGTAACCGTGGCTAGCTCGATGCAGCTGGTGCTCAACAACTATAGAGAAGTAGCAGTTTTTTTCCTCTGATCGAAGTCTTACAGGCACTGCATTCTAAAAGGTCTACCCATCAAAATCCCATCAAACCCTTTAGGTTATGGGTTGTTTAGATTAGACATAGGTCATGGTCAAGTATGGGATTGTCAGAGCTGCTGAAGAACTGACAGTGGAATTAGAGGAAAACCTCCTGAGAGGTTAAAATCAGGGCACAAATAATGATATATTAACAGTAAACCCTTTGCTGCCACACCCTTACTTGTTTTGATGACAAAATACTGCTGGCATAAAAAGCAATTATTCCAAACATCCTGCAGTGTGTAGCAGCTTCTCAGGCATCTGCTTCTCTGACATTCCTAAAAAGGTGTTTACATCCATATCAGATTACCCACAGTGTAGTAAATGCTTGGGCGTAACGCACGCACGCCCACACACTTTTTTTAATCCAGCGGAACGCCGTAGTAGTTCTCTAGCGTCTAGCATATTCTAACGTTGGGTCCACTTGATTAGTGCCCCGGCATATACCGCTGGGTCACCAATGTGTTTATTTTACATTCATTTGATTGCAAACTCCCCTCCAAGAATCGCCACCTTAATGTGGTGGAGGGGTTTGTATGCCCCATGACCCTGGGAGCTGTGTTGCTTGTGGCACTAGCCCCTGGTAGGGTCTCCCAAAGCAAACTGGTCCCAATGGAAGGGCCAGACCTAGAGTGATTTACAAACCCACTATGATTTGGCCAGAAAGAAGCTGCAGCACGTCACCTGGAAAAGGGAAACCGGCCCCCCTCCTGGAGCCAGAACCAGGAGGGGAGCACGACAGCAAGCGTCTGGTGGCTGGGTCTTGACCTATGGGGCTCGGTCAGGCACAGCCCGAAAGACCGACATGGAGCCACCCTGTGGGCCCACCACCTGCATGGATAGGCATCGGGGTTGGGTGCTTTGTAAGCCAGGCAGCAGGTGAAGGCGGGGACCTGGGCGTGCCGACCCTTGGCATTGCGGACTGGCTTTAGGAATGTGGAATGTCACGTCTCTGGCAGGGAAAGGGCCGGAGCTGGTGCGGGAGGTGGAGCAGTACCAGTTAGACATAGCTGGGCTCACCTCTACGCATGGCTCTGGATCTGGAACCAAAGTCCTGGAGAGGGGCTGGACTCAGGGTGAGAGGCGCCGGGTGGGTGTGGGGATACTTACGATCCCCCAGCTGAGTGCCGCTGTGTTGGAGTTCTCCCCAGGGAATGAGAGGGTCGCCACGATGTGACTGAAAGTTGCTGAGAAGAAGGCTCTGACTGTTGTTTGTGCTTATGCACCAAGTGACAGTTTGGAGTACCCAGCCTTCTTGAAGTTGCTGGGTAGCGTCCTGGAAGGGACACCGCCTGGGCTGGGGGACTTCAATGCTCATGTGGGCAATAATGAAGAAACCTGGAGGGGGGTGATTGGGAGGAACGGCCTCCCCAATCTGAACCTGAGCGGTGCTTTGATGTTGGACTGTGCTAGCCATGGATTGGCCATAACAAAAAGCATGTTCGAGCATAGGGCAGTTCATAAGTGTACTTGGTACAAGAACACTTTAGGCTGCAGATTGATGATCGACTTGTATTGTATTGTGGTTGTATTATCAGATCTGCAGCTGTATGTCTTGGATACTGGGAGGAAGAGAGGGGCAGAGCTGTCAACTGATCACCACCTGGTGGAGTTGGATCAGATGGTGGGGGCAGCTGCCGGACAGACCTGGCAAACCCAAATGTGTCGTGAGGGTGAACTGGGAACGTCTGGCGGAGGCCCCTGTCTATGAGGTCTTCAACTCCCACCTCCGGAAGAATTTCTCACTCATCCCGGGGGAAGTTGGGGACATGGAATCAGAGTGGGCCATGTTCAAAGCCTCCATTGGCGAGGCAGCTGCTAGGAGTTGTGGCCAAAGGTCGGCTGTGCCTGTCATGGTGGCAACCTAAGAACCCGCTGGTGGACACCCGCAGTGAAGGAAGCCGTCAACCTGAAGAAAGAGGCCTTTCAGGCTTGGCTGGCCCAGAGGTCTCCTGAAGCAGCAGACAGTTACCGGGAGGCCAGAAGGGCTGCGGCTTCGGTGGTCGCCGAGGCAAAAAGCCGGGTGTGGGAGGAGTTTGCGGAGGCTACGGAGAAGACTTTTGGTTGGCCTCAAGGAAGATCTGGCAAACCGTTAGATGACTCAGGAGGGGAAAGCAAGGCTTGGCCCAGGTTGTGCTCAGTGAGGGAGGAGAACTGCTGACCCGGACTGGGGATATTGTCGAGCGGTGGAAAGAGCACTCCTGATCCCGACTAACACATCATCTGTGGAGGAGGCAGAGGTTGAAGACTTGTGGGAAGACCCACATCCCACTTCACCCACATCCCTGGCAGAGGTCTTCGAGGTAGTCAAAAAGCTCCTCGTTGGCAAGGCACCAGGTGTGGATGAGAGTCGCCCTGAGATGCTGAAGGCTCTGGACATTGTTGAGCTGTTTTGGCTAACACGCTTCTTCAGTGTCGCATGGAGGTTGGGGACAGTGCCTGTGGAGTGGCAGCATGGTGTGCTCCAATTACTGGGGTATCACACTGCTCAGCCTTCCCGGGAAAGTTTATTCCAGGGTTCTTGAAAGGAGACTCTGACCGATAATCAAACCTCAGATCCGGGAGGAGCAATGGGAGTGAGTTACTGCCCCAGACAAAGGAGTTCAAGTATCTCGGAGTCTTGTTCACGAGTGAGGGTAAAATGGAGCGTGAGATGGAAAGAGGATTGGTGCAGCATCAGCAGTACCAGACCGTTGTGGTGAAGAGGTAGCTGAGCCGGAAGGCAAAGCTTTCGATTTACCAGTCAATCTATGTTCCAATCCTCACCTATGGTCATGAGCTTTGCGCAGTGACCGAAAGAATGAGATCACGGATACAAGCGGTCGAAATGAGTTTCCACCATAGGGTGGCTGGGCTCACCCTTAGAGATAGGGTAAGTTGCTTGGACATCCGGAGGGAGCTCAGAGTAGAGCTGCTGCTCCTTGAAAAGGAGCCAGTTGTGAGGCTGAGGATCCAGAGGATCAGGATGCCTCTTCCTTTGGGAGGTTTTCTGGGCATGTCCAACTGGTAGGAGGCCCTGGGGTAGACCCAGGAGGGATTATATATCTGTCATAGATTAATTGATGTCTTTTACCATCTTAAAATGTAAAAGTTAAGTAGGCCTTTGGATATATGAAGGTAAGAAGGATAATGTTCCTATAAGCCATTGAATTTAAGACAATGAGATGGTGGCTATACAGTGTTTATACAATTATTTTTAGATTTAAAAAAAAGAAAGTAAAAAGGCATATAGAGTTACAGTTAGAATAATCATAATGTGCTCCTCATAACAAAGAGTACTAGACACTGGGCTTGAACATAAACAAAAGCTAACATTCATTTACAGCGGTCTTGACAAAACTATTGACAGTGTGTTCTTATATATATATATTTCATATTTTGATACATGTATTATATGTTGTGGTTGAAGTTGCAATGGGACATTATCTGTTGAGTCCCTAATTGATTCCACAGCTTGTGATATTCAGTCAGATTTGGGTTAAACATGCAGAGTAAGACAGCTTTTTCTGATGTGTACTTACCACTTTTCTGGCAGAATGATCAAACTAAGCATGAGAGAGAAAGACGCCCAGCAGCTCCCTACCACAACGGTCATGTACAACACCCACATCACTACTGACCGATTAGATCACCAATCCGCTTCATTTTACCCTAGTGTAGAAGACCCCGTGATATTTGAACTCCTTCACTTGGGGCAGCAACTCACTCCCAACCCAGAGGGAACAATCCACTGTTTTCCATGGTCTGGAGGTGCTGACTCTCATTCCAACCGCTTCACATTTGACTGCAAACCACCCTAGTGCGTGCTGAAGGTCATGATCTGATGAAGCCAACAGAACCACATCAAGCAATTCTGAGGTCCCAAAACCGGACACTGTTCTCCCCCACGACTGCGCCTTGAGATCCTATCCAAGAATGTCACAGAATCAGCTACAAGAGACAGTCCTGGTGGAGCCCAACACCCACTGAAAATGTGTTTGACTTCCTGAGAGAATATAGACACAGCTCTCACTCCAGTTATAGAAGGACCAAATGGCTTGTAGCAATGGTCCTGTTACCCCATATTCCTGCAGTACCCCCCACAAAACCCCGGTCATAAGCCTTCTCCAAGTCCACAAAAAAACATGTAGACTGGATGGGCAAACTCCCATGACCCCTCTAGTAACCCTGCAATGCCGTCCAGCAGCGGGAAGAGAGGCTAGTACAACACACACACGCCACTGTCCCCCGTCAAAAGTTATTTCCCACTGTTTGTCATCATGCCTCTTTGCCACTTGTCGTTACGAGCGCCATGGCATCGAACATAATGAGCCAGAAGCTCCGTGTGGAGCTGGGACATGCTGTTTTGTACTTTACTTATTTATCACAATTTTTCGGCAGGATTTTCCACCACTGAATCAGGTTTTCACTGTCTGAAGGGACCTGCACACACATCTGCTCTTGTAGCTTAGCCAATAAGAACGCACTGTCTCTCTGAAATAATAAGTGATTGGCTGAAGTCTTTACCTTTAATAGTAAATATTACTAGAGTAAGAGGGTAATTGAGGCATGAAGTTGCAATATTAAGACATGGTTAAATACACACAAACGGTATTTTAATAAAGGTATTTACTGATTAATTTGTTGGCATGTTGCAGTTGGTTTGAGTCAGGTTTCACAGCGGGGACGCTGGGCTGTTTCACTTTGTCGGTTGCCTGTGAACAAGTAAATAACGCGTATTAATGTATGACTGGATAGGAGCCAGATGTATTTGCGTATGGAGGAATAGAATGTACGATTTATGCTATGCTAAAGTGAAACTGTAAATTGAAAGGTTTATCGAGCACAACTTACCTCTGCCTGTTCTCAGTCTCCCAGGATGTTCGGGCAAAATAATTCCCCGGGGACTCGCACACCTTGGATTAGTTAGGATAACAACAGGTGGGAAGTGGTTAGAGGGGAGTTGGGTTGTATTGTTGTATTGTATTTATTATGTAAAAGATGTATGTGTATTTATTAGGGCTATTTTGGTGTGTGTAATATTTATTAAGATTGTATATATGCTGGGGAAATGGTTTATGTAAATATTTATTGTATATTTATGTGTGTATCTAATTTGGGAATGGTATGTTCCAGCCAATTATGGGGGAAGACACACATATATATAAGGCCTCAGTTTGTGGGTGGTGGTAGTGCTGGAAGGTGGTTTGTTGTCATGGTGCCATGTGGAATAAAATGTACATGCTTAAGTATTACCTAAGACTATTTGCCTCCATTGACCGCTTGGGCATGCCAACACCCTGCAACGGTAAAGAGCACTGGCATCAGCTTTCCCTGGGAGGCTGAGCAGTGTGATACCCTAACAGTTGGAGCACACCCTCTGGTCCCCCTTTTTCAACAAGAGAACCACCACCCCGGTCTGACCGCAGGCACTGTCTCCACGCGACATTAAGGAGGCGTGTCAGTCAAGACAGCCCAATAATGTCCAGCGCCTTCAGCATCTCAGGGCAAATCTCATCCACACCTGGTGCCTTGCTGCTCAGGATCTTCTTAATTACCTCTGCCAGGGATATAGCTGAGGCTGCTTCAGGAGACCCCTGGGCCAAACACCGTGACAAAAGATTTTGGTGTGTTGCAAGGACAATATCAGATGTGAGGTAGATCAATGGTGTGGCCAATATTCCCTCAATGAGATGAATTTGTAGTACTGAGACATTTGCCTTTACACACAACAGCGTGCCTAGGCCTGCAGTGAACAGGACAAACTGGAGAGGTGCAGTGACAGCAAGAAACTTGTGAATACTGTAATTTTTTTAAAACTTGTGTTTGTGTGATAATTTTTGATAGATACTATTCAGTTGGCAGATATTTGACTTTACAATTAGGTTACTGCTGGTTAGTCTCAATGAGAAAGGACACAAAGAAACAGTCCTATGTCATGCTAATACAGTTCCTTATACCTTTGATTGTCCTGACTTACTCAATGACAAATGAACATGTCATTTTGGTGGCAGGGATGAAGTTAATTACTTTTGAAATAATGTTATATCTTTTAAGTGAATGACAGCATTTTGCAGAACAAATGGAAGTGTTGTGCAGCACAATACAATCTGACATAATGACTCAAGTCAGTTTTTTGAAAAACTGTAATTTCACTATGAGCCTAGCCTTACACGAAGCAACCTATACTCATACTCTGGCTACAATTTATGATTTTGTTGTTCAACAAATGAAGTATTGCTGCAGTGCCTTTTTAGGTACCTTTTTCCTCCCGTTTCATTCAAACAAATGTCATTACATAGGGCAAGTAAAAGTCTAATCGAAAATTAATGGCAGCGATTGTGTCTTAGCAGATATTAGCTACAACTTTGCTTGTGATAGCTGAAGTGTAATGAAATCAACCTACCTAGTTGTCCTCCAAAAATGTTTGATTTCTGGCAGAATCAAAAACTTAACACTTTGTTAAATAGAGTTGGTACAAGTGAGTACAGTGATTGATTTTAATGGCTTCATAAACAACTATATAAAACAGTTCATAAAAATCCATGCACTTTCAGTGTAAATTCATTTTGAAATATAGAGGAAATTTATGTACAACAGTGTGAACCGTAACAGTGACTTCATTCAGTTGGGTGGTTCACCACAAATATACTTGGCTGCATAGAAACATTGACATTATTGCCTACGTAGAAAATAAAATGAAAGGTAAAGAAACAAAAATATGTAAAAGGTTTAGTTTATCTAAGATCTAACAGGTGCTTCTATTGAAAGACAACAGTTTTTTTTCAGACTGTAAAAGTCAATTCCTTTCAACTCACTGATTTCAACACAGAGACAAAAGAACTAAGCACTAGTGAATAAAACTGAGTATTGTTAAAGAACTTTCCCTTTACCAAAAGTTACATTCTGAAAGCATTATCATGAAAGAACTAATATACAGAAACTCACTCATAGAACGACAAAAAAGCCTGAGTTGATGGGGAAAAGTACAGTCATAATAAATCCCAAAAGCCTGAGGAAAAAAGACCACTGATTTACTATTTTACAAAAATTTACAACAGTATTACTGAAAAAAAGCATGATACAAGTCACAAAAACAACAAAAAAAATATCCAGGTTATTTTTTTTTATAGCTAAGATATGTTATTAAATAATTCACTCCTGGTGGAAAAATGAAAACCTGCTGAGGAAATGAGAAATGCTGTAAATGAGGTACTTAAGGTGGTGAGCATGAACCCAGACTGGATTCAACCAGAC
Organism: Macquaria ambigua; assembly: GCA_008360985.2. Classification (NCBI taxonomy): domain Eukaryota; kingdom Metazoa; phylum Chordata; class Actinopteri; order Centrarchiformes; family Percichthyidae; genus Macquaria; species Macquaria ambigua. The sequence goes on along the minus strand of VMKM01000857.1, from coordinate 128,698 downwards.
ACCTTTACATCAACTTGTAATGCGATTCATCTGACAACTGACTTCTCTTCGAGTTAACACTTAAATAAGGTAGATAATCACGTTAAGCATGATAGAGAGACAGACAGACGAACATAGAGAACAGTCAAATACAGGATCCAGTGTCATGGGTTGGTGGGAATATGAGGCAGCACTCAGGGTCAATTGTGTCCATTTCCAGAGTTAAAAAAAGTTTATAAAAATAACAAAAAATTGTGCTGCATGCTGTTGAGCCTACACAACGATGCAGCTTTAAACTCTTAAATACAAAAATATGCTTTGATTTTTTTATCTGCTGCCTGGTTTGAGCTGCTTCCTGGCGTTCATCTCCCAGGTACCCGAGATGAGCTGCAGCTGAAGCGCGGAGATGACAGCCATGCTGAACTGACTGATACACAGTGCTTCAAACAGCTTCAGGTTGGAGTCCACAGTCCCTGTAAGGCATTTGCTGTGTTACTGAGTCTATGGCTGCTACTAGCAGACCCATGCAGCTCCTGTTATGTCTTGCGGCTGCTCCAGATCTGCTCCGGTGTGCTCTTGTGGTCTGACGAGTAGTCGAAAGGTGAGCGGTGTCCCATGGGCGAGCGGGAGTCGTAGGGTGAGCGCTGGTCTCGGGGAGAGCGAGGTCCGCTGGCTGAGGCTCGCTGCTCTGTCTGCCAGTCTGAATGGTAGCGGTAGGAAGAGCGGTGGTCTGAATGGGAATGATCCTTCATATCCAGACGATGGTCTCTGCTGGAACGGAACTCCTCCAGCTTCCTGTGCTTACCGTCATTGTAGTATCTGCATATACACATAGCATCAGCATAACTGAGCATCAAAGCAAAGATCACATTTAAACAAAACACTTTCAATGCTAGTGTACAGACATTCTGTACCAACTTCAAGTACTTTGATATTTGACTTTATATGACCAAAGATTTCAACCTTCTTTGTTATATTTTCGATTATGACAATAGAAAGTGGAGAGATGACTTGGTACAAAAGATGTGAACAAGGGTGATCTTTTGCATTAAAGTAAAAGAAACAATGAACATCAAAATCAATACGAGGAGAGTGCATTCGTTACTTAATTACAAGATGATCATTAAAGATACTAGATTGTTGGCTGGTTAGTTGGTTGAACTTTTGATAATTGTTTTTGTAGATTTTGTTACTCTATACATTACCTGCAAATTGTGATGAGAAAATTAAAGTTGGTGAGAGACAGTCATGCTGTTGTCTGCACACAGTAGACATCTGCTAAGTGTTTGACGGCTATTTATTTCAGCTTCAGAATGTAACAGCCTTGAAACAATCAGAATTTTTTGTCCTTTTTCCTCTCTCCTGCCGCTCTCTCTCATTCATTCTCATGCTCTCAAATTGTTTTTCTCTCGCTCGTCTTCTAAATTGAGTCAGGAAGCTGAAGGTTCCTAACTTCGTTTTTAACATTAATAAAACAACAACAAATGTCCACCCCTCGTCCTAAAATCAATATTAGAGTACTTCCTTGTTTATGAATGAAGACATACAAAAGTTGTAGTGGCCGCAGTGTCTGTATTTGACCAATTAGAGGCAGTCAAGGCGTCAAACTCGGCCCCTAATGTTCCTGAACATTTTTTAGCACCTGGAACTATGGAAAGACTACTGGAAAGATTGTGGCTGACACCTCCCACCCCGGACCCAAACTGTTTCAGACACTCCCCTCCGGCAGGAGACTGCGGTCCATAAGAACGCCCGGGACCCTCACTGACTCTAATACACCCCCCCCACTAGATGGTACGTTAACGTAAAGTCTTCACACCTGACTTAATGCGTTACCATTATAGTACATCTTTTCGATTAGTATCTACATTGCAAATATTCTTCATACTGTGAACTTTTGCACATTCCCTGGTCAATATTTTGCACACCCCTGCACAAAACTGTACAGCAATTTCATTTAAATAACATTGTACATATTTTCACATTTTATTGTCAATTTTAGATTTCACATTTATGCTTCTTGACGTACAGTACTTGCTTTATCTTTCTTTATATTTTCTACTTACTGTTTATTGTAAGCACCAATATACCAAGGAAAATTCCTTGTATGTGAAAACCTACTTGGTACATAAAGCTTTATCCTTTAAATTCAATGGTCCTAAGAGACTTGAATTTAGTAGGCTGACATCAGAGGGTAGATAATGTGACAATAACTGTTTATTTTGTTCCTGGAAGCAGCACTCCGGTAGTCCGTATCCCTCACCTGTCCTGTCTGTCCCTGTCCCTGTCCCTGCTGTCTGATCTGTAGTGGTCTCTGTCCCGGTGGTCTTTGCCGTTGCTAAAGGAGGAGTATGGCCTTTTCCTGGACTCTCCTCCTGTGGTCTTCCTGTGGGACTCTGAGCTGTGTCTCTCCATATTGCTGCTGCTCTCATGGTATCGACCTGAAGGTTGATGCCTGTCTGAGCTGCAGCTGTCCCTACTGCTCTCGTCCTGGTGAGAGTTGTCCTTCAGCCTTTCAATATCTGAGAACGTAGACAACAAATGAATCAGTACACAGTGCCAACTTGCTCTTCTTATTCTCCATGTACATTAGAGGGAAACTGACTGTACCTGCATGTTTATAGCCGTGGGTGTTTATACTTCTAATGTTCTGCTCCATTGCCTAAAGAAACAGAACCATCATCGTCATCATAGATTTCTAATGTCAGTACAGGAAGTCATATTGTAATCCAAATCAAGAATTACTGTAGGGCCTTCGCATACCTGGGCGTTCTCTTGTCTTTTCTTGATTGCATGCTTATACAGTTTATGTAGTTTCCTGGCGTCAAACTCAGTGAATTTGGAAACAAATATCCACAGGTTTCTGTAAAAGACAAACATCATCAATTTAACATATGTAACATATGAACAAAGATGCAAGACTTGTACCTAGGGCTGAATCATGAAATTTTAGTTGATTCATACACATAATTTCAATTAATGATTTGTCTTTTTCTGTTCATTTTATGTCACGTCACACAGCGGTGCTGTTGTGTTTAGCTTTACAACTAGGCCTAAATCCATATTAATTTCAATGGCTGCTCATCACAATTATGTGGTTGTTGTCAAAGGAGTGTCAATTAATATTCAAGTAGTTAAAGAGTCAGTTATTTTACATAGCTTGTTCTAAAACTGTTGTATAGGCCTACCTAATGTAAAAAAAAAAGTGGTTCAAAAAACAGTTAATGTAGAAGGAAGCTTGATTTTTATTTTCAAAAATGAATAAGCAATGGGGAAACACAAAGCAATGTTTCCACTTAAGCATTTTTATGGAAATTATCTAATTAGAAAAGCTGGACGGAAGCAACTCCTCTTGTAGATTAAAGCAAAAGGTTTATGAATCCACTCTCCACAACACAGTCGGAAAGCTGCGCAGGTCCACTCTGCACCTGCCGCTACTCACTGCCCTAAAGTGTTGTTAAGTGTCGGCAGTCCAGAAACAGAAAGTCTCGCTCAAGGAAAAGTCTCACTCTGAAATCTCGCGAGAGGTTGAGTTGTTGCAGGAGGATGAAAGGACATACTTTTCAAGGGCGCAATTGCCCGCAAAGATTACGTTGCAGCCATTGCAGCCCCTTCACAGATACCAGCGGAAGCGATCTACTGGATCAATTCCAAAGCTAATAGGGAACAGGTTTAATAATACCGGAGTTTCCCTTTAAGAATAGAAGCAAATGTGACTAAATAAACATGTAAATAATAATTAATAATATTCAACTGCAAAACTTCCCTTGATTGTGGAATCTGATGATTATGCAAAATGATCACGGTCAGCTAAAATAATCGAGATCAGGCGATCATGTAATAATTGTGACAGGCCTACTTATACCCCATTAAAACAGTGTGACCCAGGTTAAAACTGCATTGATGGCCAGCTTAACTTCTTGTGGAATTTATATTTGATACATGCAAGTGTATCATTTGAAGCAACAGTGTATACTAACTTTCTCCACTGTTTGATCTGGTCAGGATTTGAATACTCCTTCAGACACTCAGTGATGTGGTCTCCAATCTTTATGAGGCACTGTCTTGTATGTTCGAGCTGCTCGCGCTCCGACAGCCCTTTCTCTGGTCTGTCCAGCTGCTTCAGCGCTGCTTTCACCGGCCGCATCCTCTCTTTACACTGCAACATTCAAACAAAAGTAAACTCCAGCAACACCAATCCACCAAATAAATCATAGTGTGTACACACACACACACACACACACACACACAGTATACTATACAAAATACAATACATGTATATAAGCGGCTATGTTTTGCCATTAGCTGAACATTTAACCACATACAGTGCATTCAGAAAGTATTCAGACCCTTTCACTTTTTTCACATTTTGTTATGTTGCAGACATATGCTAAAATCTTTTAAATTCATTTTTCCCCTCATCTACACTCAATAATTCTTTCCAAATTTCTTAAACAGAAGAAACTAAAATTTAACACTGACATAAGTAATCAGACCCTCAACTCCATACTTGAAGCACCTTTGGCAGCAATTACAGCCTTGAGTCTTCTTGAGTATAACACAGGGTTTTCTGCCATTCTTCTCTGCAGATACTCTAATGCTCTGTCAGGTTTAGGACTGTCGGTAGACAGCCACGTTCAGTTCTCTCCAGAGGTTCAAAGTCCGGGCTCTGGCTGGGCCAGTCAAGGACATTCAGAGAGTTGTCCCTAAGCCACTGCATTGTCTTGGCTGTGTGCTTAGGGTCATTGTTCTGTCGGAAGGTGAGCCTTGGCCCAGTCTGAGGTCCTGAGCACTCTGGACCAGGTTTTCTTTAAGGATATCTCTGTACTTTGCTTTCCCCCAACCCTGACCAGTCCCCCAGTCCCTGCTGCTGAACAACACCCCACAACAGCCAAACAGTTCAATCTTGGTTTCATCACACCAGAGAATCTTGTTTGTCACAGTCTGAGAGGTCTTTAGATGCACTCTAAGCAGGCTTTCATGTGTCTATCACTAAGGAGAGGCTTCTGTCTAGCCACTCTGCCATAAAGCCCAGATCGGTGGAGTGTTGCAGTGATGGTTGCTCAGCCAGAGCTCAGCCGGATTGGCCATCAGGGTCTTGGTCACCTCACTTACCAAGGCCCTTCTCCCCCGATTGCCCAGTTTGGCTGGGCGGCCTAGAGCTGGCTGCCCAGCCAATACTGAATGAATACTTTCTGAATGCACTGTATATTTTCTATCTAAAGATGTAATTATTGGTGGAACGTACCACACTGAAGGTCCTCTGGTCGAGTTCATCAGACTCCTCAGATAATGGCACATTCTCTCCACTTGCTGTTATATGGACCGGTATGTCAGAGGCTTTCTTTGTTCGTTCTCGTACCTCTGTCTTTACTTCATTCTGATGAAAAAAATTTGAGAATTGATTCCTAACCAAATCATCTTTTTTCCTTTACTTATTTACACTGACTGTCCTCAGTATAATTACCAATTAATTTAATGCATCAAGACTATGGTCCATAGCAGTAAAAGAATATAGAACATATAGAATTATTATTTCACCTTTTCCATGCTCTCCTCTTGTTTATATACTGCCTCCAGAGGCTTTGTTTCTTTTTTCTCTTTTGGCTCCTTTGTCTCTCTAATGTCCCAACTTTCCTCCTTCTTCTCCTTTTTGCCTTCTTTCTTGATCTCTTTTCCTTTGACCTCCCTCTCCCCTGATGAAGAAACCTCCTCTTGCTCAGGCTCCTCATCGTCGTCGTCCTCCTCCTCTTTCACCACCACCCTGTCTGCTCGGCCCCGCCTGCTCGGTGCCTTCACTGGTGCCACCTCCTGAAAGCGTCAAAGCACGTTACACATCAACTCCAAACTGAAAACAGGAAATGTTCCTTTCATGCTACGGCAAGCAAAACAGTGTAAGTAGTATCTAAATGTACCTTTTCCTCCTCAATTTCATCCTCGTCATCTGACCTTTTGTCTGATGGGGGATCTGAGGACGTGCTCTTCATCACCTCGTCTGTCTTAGTTGGCTTCAGCGTTTTGCTCTTTTTACTTCTTGGTTTCCTCTTCCGTGAATTGGCCTAGATACATACAAAGAGGCATGGTGGATTCTGGTAGACACACATTTTATCTATCCATATTAAATTTGAAAATGACTCGTATATAAGCATTCTAGTTAATGATGCAGAGGAAGCTTGACGTGTATAGTTACTGTAAGACTTACTGTCCCTGCTTGTTTCTGTGCTTCTTTTTTGGCCAGGTCCTTGCTCAGCAACTTAATGAGGTAGTCTGCTCTGGTCTGCAGCTGTTTGGCCTGTGGCTTCTTGTCAGGGTCGTCTGGTAGGAGCTGATCAACAATGGACAAAGTAGACATTACTATGTAATGTTTATGAAAGATAACAGTACTGAGAGTCATTAGAGAGAAAAAAATTCACAGTAAACGTGACAAAGGCTGTTGTTCTCCTACTATATTACTGATAAATGTATCCATGTTTATGACAGGTATAATAAAACAAGATACGATAAACAATCAGGTTGAGAATTTATTTGTGGTCAAAGCTCTGAAATCCAATATTTGAGTTGGCTGCAGAATAACACTGAAGTTGCAGTCACTTTTCCTAAATGGCTGCACACAAATGCATCACACGCTTACATTAGTTTGCACTTGATTCTGTACTGACATTTGAAAGTAAAATATTAATACAAAATATTGAAAACAAATATTTTTGGGTAGGGGCGAATCTATTTGGCTGGCCCAAATAAACTGATGAATATGGGAAACACTTATACTTTATGTATAGTACAACTCTGTATACTTATGAAAGTAAAAAATAAAACTGCAGGACTTCAAGCATCACAGACAAAGACTTCTGACTGTCATTTTCTATACTGTCATTCACAGTATATAGTGTACATGTAATATTAAAAACAAGACAATAGGACAATATACATGATCCTCTGAAGATCATATAAAGAGATTACAAATGTATTTTGCCTGAACTCACCTTGTGTGTGAGATTGAGGTCCGGGTCCATCTTGATCATCTCCCAGCTGCCGTAACCGTACTCATAGATTCCTATGAGGAGGCTGGAGTCATCCTCCTTCCCCCACTCAATGTCAAAGTGTGCTGCCTTTGAGTGGCATGGAATCATATACCTATTTAAATACACACAATTAAAATCTAGACATACAAATATAGATGATCATGTCATATTTGGCGACATGGTTGCTTGATATAGAAAAAATATGAGTGTAACTTATTGGATGTCACACAGACCTATAAAAATAAGCTGGGATGCCCAATCCTGTCTAACAGAAATCATATAGTGTATCAGGAGCCTTACTTCTTTCTCTCATCAGGGTCAGCAGGAATGGCCTTGTGGAGTGGAGCCAGCTCTTCCTCATGAGAGATAACAAGCTTGGCATTCACCTGGACTCCAGAGATCCTGAATGTAGGGCCTTTCACCTTCCCTCTTCTGCCGCCTGATGATCAAACAAGTGGAAAAACAAGCAGTTTCATCAAATTACATGCTTAAGTAACCATTAAATCATGGGAGAGACAGCTGTTCAAGAAAACAATTCACATTTTGAGGGGCACATTGTTGTACTGTTCGTAAACAAAATACAATGCGTATTGTAACCTCTATAGCCTTTAGCCCTACCGGTATGTGTACAGAGCACAGTTGATTTGCTGTAGGGAAAATTGCAACCCTGTACTGTGATCAGATGAGGTTAAAATGGATTCATATTCACCTGAAGAATAGAAAACTGTACTAGGGTAGGCATTCTCTTTTCCCCAAACAGAATTTAACTATTAAGTAATAAATTAAATAATTTATCTTGCAAAAAGGCCAAAAGATTTTCTAGTTTCAGCTTCTTCAATGTGACACTTTTCTCTGTCCTATGTAGGCCAGGACCTTTGTAAACAACCTACAGAGAGCCAATTGAGGCTAAGCAGAGATTGGCTATCACATTAGGGTAAATGAAAAAGACACAAGCTTTAGATAATAAGTATTATCATTTTATTTATTCCATACAAAATGCTTCCAGTAGATATGGATAAAGATATATTAACAGAAAGTAATAAATAAGAAAAATACAGAATGGAATACAAGAGTTAATAACAATTCAAAGATAGGCGAATTATTCATAAGTGGTGTTGTTCGGGTTGTTGAAATAGTTAAGGCTGTGGTGGGTGGGATAGGGTGGTATGCTTGTGTGGGAGGGTGAAAAACCTGGTTGCTATCCCAATTTAAAATGGTGGCTAACAGCTGTGCTTTCGACTGGCCCTTGTTGGTTGTGACTTGCTTGAACTCTGGCAGTAAACTTTGCAAAAAAACATTTCATCCAGGTCATCAGGTTGAATAGGTGTCTTCAGAATTTCATAGACGTCTTCGGTAGAGGGGTTCTGTGGTGGATTTCCTCACTTCCTACTTTTGGAACTGTGGGAGTGGGCCCTCTCTCTCTCTTTACTCTTTCACCTGTCTCTCCTCCCCACCATTTCCCCTCATCTTCATCTTCAACATCCATGTCTCCAGACCTTTCTCCCGCCTCCTCCTCCTCTATCCTCACTCCCTGGTCAAGGCTGCTTTGAGAACTGGAAATAGACAAACACTCATGTCAAGTGGGAGATTATATTATACACTTTGAATATTATTATTTAGTATGTATCAACATTTATCAGCTCCATGTTATCCTAATCTGTTTCCCCCATCCTTTTGTTATGTTTGTTAAAGAGTAAGATCCTTTTTATTTAACCAGAAACAGAAGTCATGCTCAAGGAAAAGTCTCGCTCTGAAAGGTCTGAGGTGGGAGGTTGTTGCAGGAAGACGACGGTGGAAATGTGAGTCAGAGTTCTTCTTACTCTTTAACAAAATGGTCTATTTCTGATAGAATCCTTTAGTAGTAGTAGTAGTGGCGAACTACTGGACCAATTCCAAAACTATTTGTACCTATTAGTCATTCACACTCCAAAACATGTAAAAATAGGGCCCAGGTTTAAAAATACCCAAATTACCCTTTAAGTAAAAGATATGAATACTTCTTCCACTGCTGCATATACTACAAATAATCCTACCATCTTTACCTGAGATATGGCAGCAGAAACCACATTTCAGGTGTCTCCATTCCTTGCTACCACCCCCCTCTTGACCCACTGGGTGGCACAATTTTCCAGATTCTGTTGAACGTGTCACACAGATTTCCACTTGTTCCTGCATTGCTCAGGATCTGTTAAGAAAAGAAAAACATAAAGATTATTATTTAACAGCAAAGCCCATGTAACTTAACCTAGGTCTATCTTTTGCAGATACATGGCATCAGTTATTTTATCATCCCAAGCAAGCCAAGGGTTCGCATGACAGTGGAGAAGGCCTTTGGTATGCTGGCAGCAAGATGGAGGATCATCCTCTGTACAATACACAGTGAAGAAAAGTGGACATACTGGCAGCCTGCATTCTGCATAACTTTCTCACAAGGCCTGGTGATGAAGAATGCAGGGTGCCATGAGAGGGGAAAAACCCGCAGTCGGTGAATGACCATCCAAAACGCGGTGGTCAGGAGACATTTTCTGTGCAGTTTAAGTCCGTGCAATATTTTTCTGAGGCACAAACACGTATCATCTATTTTTCTCTTTTTCTGTCATCGTTCTCTTTTTAATCTCTTTCTCGTCAAATTAAATAGTTTATCAATTGACAACTACGTTTGTGTAAATAAAATGTATCTTAACATGCCTAGAAATGTTGTTGAAAGCTAATGAGGACTAGACTAAAAAAATACAGAATTACTGTAGTGGCCTTACTAATGTCTCCAAAAGATTAGCATTAGCTAAATACTTTGTTCAGTAAAGCAATGATCAGTCTAGTAAAATAGTGATAAACAAATTAGAGAAATATTACTGGTGCTTTAAGAAACTTTGTGACAGCACGTGAAGGGTCCATGGAAATATGCAATGAGACTACACTAGCTACAGTAGCAACAGATGTTGATATTAGGTGAGAAAAGAAACGTTGCACAAAAACAACAAAACCAAAACAGACTTACGTTAATAACCTTGTTCAACTCTGATATTATTGTGCTGAACTGGCTAGCTACCTTCCACCAACTGTTTAACAGTAGCTAACTAGATGGATGTAGCTACAAATAGCAACCCATGAAAGCAAACATCATGTAGCAAGGTACTTTGATATCAATTTTCAATTGTAGCACACTAGAGAACATAACTGCATTCTCCTTACTATTCATATTCACAACAATACTACCACAGGTATAGATATCATTGTTGTAGCTACCATACTGTATTATACCACCATCTCCACTTTGTAAAACAAGCTAGCTAGCTAGCAGGCTCTGCTGAGCATCCTGACAGAAAACACACACAAAAAAAAAAAAAATGTCTTACCTGAAACTTCCATCTCCCTGGTGATCTCCCTCCATCGAGGTATCATATAGATAACTCCTCATTTCCATGATGCAGCGCTTTAGAAACAGGGCGTCCGACAAAGGTTCACCTCTAAACGGCGTGCCGCGTCGTGCTGCGCAAAGCCTGGCACACTTCCTGGGGGCTTGGTCACGGTGTCTTTAGGCTCATTTGAGATGAGCCAGGCCTGCATATCGCAGCACAATGCATGCTGGTTAGATTTGTGTCCAACTTGATTCCGACTTGCTCTGACGTCATGCACATGTGGGCAACGAGCCAGGTGCCGCAGCTGCTAGCTGCACAGACTGCAAGACCCAGGGCATGATGGGAAACGCCTGGCTGTCACCTGATCAAAGGGCCTATTGGCTCTTAGTTTTAACCACAAACACCACGTTTTGTAGAAAATCCTAATTTTCTGTGTAATATCAATTAACGCTAGATTGTGTTGTGCAATGAAGGTTTAATCTGTTAAACATATCTTGTGTGGTTGGTTATTTCAGCCATAGCTATTTGAATGTGGTCTGCAAACTACAGATGGATCCAACAGGATGTAAATATTTCAAGTGATATACACTGATCAGCCATAACATGACCACCTGCCTAATATTGTGAAGGTCCCCCTTTTGCCGCCATAACAATCCTGACCCGTCGAGGCATGGACTCCACTAGACCTCTGAAGGTATGCTGTGGTATCTGGCACCAAGACATTAGCAGCAGATCCTTTAAGTCCTGTAAGTTGCGAGGTGGGGCCTCCATGGATCAGACTTGTTTGTCCAGCACATCCCACAGATGCTCGATTGGACTGGGAAATTTGAAGACCAAGTCAACACCTTGAACTCGTTGTTGTGTTCCTCAAACCATTCCTAAACCATTTTTTGCAGTGTGGCAGGGCGCATTATCCTGCTAAACTAGGCTACTGCCATTAGGGAGTACCGTTTCCATGAAGGGGTGTACTTGGTCTGCAACAATGTTTAGGTAGGTGGTACGTGTCAAAGTAACATCCACATGAATGGCAGGACCCAAGGTTTCCCAGCAGAACATTGCCCAAAGCATCACACTGCCTCTGCTGGCTTGCCTTCTTCCCATAGTGCATCCTGGTGCCATGTCTTCCCCAGGTAAGCGACGCACACGCACCCGGCCATCCACGATGTAAAAGACAACATGATTCATCAGACCAGGCCACCTTCCTCCAGTGCTCCATGGTCCAGTTCTGATGATCACGTGCCCATTGTAGGCGCTGTCGGCGGTGGACAGGGGTCAGCATGGGCACCCTGACCGGTCTGCGGCTACGCAGCCCCATACGCAATGTGTTCTGACACCTTTCTATCAGAACCAGCATTAACTTTTTCAGCAATTTGAGCTATAGTAGCTCTTCTGTTGGATCGGACCACATGGGCCAACCTTCGCTCCCCACGTGCATCAGTGAGCTCTGGCCGCCCATGACCCTTTCGCTGGTTCACCGGTTTTCCTTCCTTGGACCACTTTTGGTAGGTACTGACCACTGCAGACCGGGAACACCCCACAAGAGCTGCAGTTTTGGAGATGCTCTGACCCAGTCGTCCAGCCATCACAATTTGGCCCTTGTCAAAGTCGCTCACATCCTTACGCTTGCTCATTTTTCCTGCTTCCAACACATCAACTTCGAGGACAACATGTTTACTTGCTGCATAATATATCCCACCCACTGACAGGTGCCATTGTAACGAGATAATCAATGTTCTTCGCCTGTCAGTGGTCATAATGTTATGGCTGATCAGTGTATATTTCACGTGACTTCCTGTATATTCTTTGAAGCCTGCAGGAAACTGTCCGACTTGGCTGTAGCTTTTTGTCACCGCCCCTTGCTGCTGCTGCCTGATCTCGTCCACTTTCCTGAAATGAGATCACTTGACACAATTCAATTTTTTTAAAACTTAATAAAAATGAACATGCTTTTACTTTAAGTGCTGGGTGGAAAATGGCCAAAAATGCAAAAAAAAAAAAAAAAAAAAAAAAATTATCAGTCGGTATCAATAATTATCACGATAAATGTCAAATCATTATTTCTTTCAAATTCAAAGGCTGATTTTTGCTCCTGAGTGAAAGCTGAAGAAACCAGGGGGTTAATTGTGGTTTTAAGCTATTCTTTATTGTCAGAACATTTCACAAATCTGAGGTACTGTAATTTCTTTAATGAGTGATATTGTTTCAAATCATGAAACAGGTTTGTGGTGTTGCCCGTCTCAGCACAGTTTGCTCTGTTTTTTTGTCAAATTGTAAATAGCCAAAATATCTCCAAACTTCTGAAGTTGAGTGACCTTTCTTGTTGATGATGGCTTCGTCATGCTTCAAGCTGGTCATGGGCACTGTGGATTCTTCAGTGTCGCTCATTTCGCTTACTGGTATTTAGCTTATTTCGCTCCAATTACAACCCTCCTGGCTTCTGATTGGCTCTTTCATTCCTTTCTTCTCCTTCTCCTTCTTTGGCAACTAGCATTTAAGGTGCATTAGTGCCCCTTGTCCTGGTGTATGGGTGGTTTAATTATATCAAACATTTGTTGTATTTATATTGAGAAAAATTATATCACGGTAATTATCGTTTTATCGCCCAGCCTTATGTTCACTGTGGCAATCACAACCGCCATTTTCATAGGTTGGTGGTCCCTCCCCTTCTGCTATGTAGCCAAGATGACAACCATTGAGGGTGAGAAGTGCCCAGCGTTCCACACACAACTTTTGACCATTATGTGTACACCATGCGGGCACACATAGTGCACTGCATTTTGCCATAATTGTCAGTGTGAATGCACTTATGCACTTAAAATAGCAAGTGTAAGTACGGAAGAACGCAAATTGAGAAACAGCTTAGGTGTTCGAGGAAAACTTCTAGTGGGTCATTTTGTTGTTGCCACCTATTTGGTTGGAAACATGTTTCCAAGATAGGGCTTTCCTCCCAAGGTCTCGATACAAGCGTAAACTTGTGTTGTACAATTCAGGGAATTCAGACACAAGCAATATTAACTTTTCCTCCATGTTGCCTTCCGTGCCTGGCTGGCTGCCTCGTTTCTCTGGCCACACGGGTATTCGTCACAGTGCACTGAGCGGCGCTTTGCTTTACACAGCAAAAAGCTGTCGTGGTGCAGCGCAAGCCATTGGAAATAATGGGTTTCAGAGCACAGTGGTGGCATTGTTGCGTTGTGTCTGAAAGGGCCTTTACAGGTAAACCATGAGACTCATATAGGCTGTTATAGGAGTTTAGTGTGGTGCAGCTGCTCTGCAGGTGAGCTGGGCTGTACTCTTAAGCGTTACTACTGATGATTAATCAAGTAATTGTTGCATCTATAATAAAAACAAATACAAAATATACATATGTACAAAACTTACACAATTAAATGTAGAAAAACTAAGAAACAAACAAAAAAAGGGGTCAGCAGCTGTCACCATTGTATCAAATAAGGGTGAGGATTTCTAAGTGTCAGTATTTCCCATCATGGGCTGATGGAATCTTTAATACATAAAAGCATCTGTTTGGTTACCTGAAGTCTTCTCTGGTCCACAGGGGTTTTCTCGTAGTGTTCTCACACAGCCATTGTGAACAGTCTCTGCCAAACGTTTCAGGTCATGTTCAGACTTGTCCGCAAGTTCAGCATCACGTGCGATAGCATCCAACCTGAGTGAAGAAGACATGTTGAGCAGACTGTGTGGCATGTTGTTATTAATTGTTAAAAACAATAACAAAACCTGATGCAGTTTACCTTTCCAGTGGTCCTCCAAATTTTTTGTAACTCTTGACAAACCTGTAAGTAGTTCAGAGATGTGAGGAGTAGAAGATATATAGCCAAACTGAGAAATTGGTTGTTAATATAATCACCTCCGGATCTCAGCATCGCTGAAGCCCTTGATATTTTCTCGTGGAATGGTTCGAGGCCGTCCTCGTTTCTTTGGCCTCTTTCGGTCTGAGGGAGAGTCGCTGTCAGACCCAGAATACCTCCTGTTCCTGCTCTGCCGGCCCTCACTAGCGTTAAAGCTTATCTGTTAACACAAACAAAGAAAAATCACCTGGAAGGTCATTAAGGACCCAAAACACAAAATACCACTGAATAGTACACAAATTGCAGTGAACATTTTTTCTAAAAACTAAAAGTCTAAATCACGAGTCTTTACAATATTTGGCATGACTACTTGTGTACCTGTTTGGCACAATTCCTCATGCGTGGCAGCAAATAGATTTCCTCTAGCTCCTTCTGTCTCTCTTCCTCCTCCATCCTCCTCCTCTGCTCCTCAGGAATGATGTCGTCCCAACTCCGCTGACTACGTTCAGAGTCAATATCTATTTCCTCGTCCTCCATCATGGAAAAGTTGGCCACCTGCACAGATCAGGTCAACAAACAACTGTAAATGTTAACTTGCTGAAGAAGTTTTGGATATTGTTCAACCAGTTTCTGAAAACAAGAAACAGTTGTTCTTCTCTTACCTTGAACTGAGACAACAGTTCTTCTCCCACTGTGGAGGGCCCAGGATCATTCTCCCTGGTCTCAGCTCTTTTGAGGATCTCATCAATGTCCATTTCCTACACAGTAGAACAGGCCATGACATACTACTTGTTTTTGGGAAAAAAGTGTGATTACGTACATACAATTCCATATATGACTACATACCTGAGGCTCCTGCTCCTCGCCCTCTGGCTCTTTGAAAAGCTCCACAGCACCAAACTTCAGGATGGCAGACAGCTCCTCCTTGTTGAATGGTGCTGAACTATATAATGAAACACACTCAAGTGAGATAACAACGAAGTGCAGCAACAACCTTTGATAGATATACAAACCCTACAGACAAAGTCTCGATTTGATTTTTTGGGTGAAAAAGAAAAGCTGCACTTGTCTTGGCAGCTCTGTCAATAACAAGGTAGTCATCAAGCACAGACATTTTAGTTCAAGGGACATAGGCAAAAGGAGGAAAGTCAGACAAGCAGCAGAATGAGGTATGTGTTGCTTGCCTGGAGGGAGCAGCACCAGTATGGAGGACAGTTTTCCCTGTAGTGTCCATCCTCTGAATGACAAGGTGGTCAAGCACCATTTTCTTCTTCGCCCTCTCAATGATGTCCTCCTCCACTGAGCCCTTTGTCACCAGACGGTAGATATTCACCTGCCAGTCCACAAGCAAACAGTGAGATATTAACCCTCTACTGCACAGCGTTGCCCTCAGGCAACGGAAAGTTTTCTTAAGCCCCACGTCCAGTACATGTTTCTTTAAATTATTGCAACCAACCAGAATGGTCAAAAAAGTATCAAAGAACTGTCCAATAATGTGTGGGAGTCACTATCAAGCATCATTTGAAGGCGGGACCTCCTTTTCTGACCCATGGTCACAGGAGCACATGGTGTGAGAAGAAGGTAAGATTATTTACTTTAGTAATCTTATTTAAAATGACATTAACTGTAAATAAACTATGTGTGTGTGTATAAAGGTGTAGACAAGCCTTTTAACAGTTTTTATGAAGTTATTTTTTATTTAGCATGTTAAGAAATTCAGTTTTTCTTTCCGTTGCCTCAGGGCAACGTTGTGCGGTAAGGGGTACTTTACAAAGATGTCTTTGCTGACAATGTGTTTTGATGTTATCAAATATTATCTCATGTTTCTGTGCATAATATTAGCTGTAAATATATTCTTTTCTTATTTCTTTATTATTTTAACATTGTGACAGAAAATGGACGTAAGATTATTCTATGGAAGAAAAGAGCAGGATGCACAGCATCAGCATGTTAGGCAAATCCCATCTGACAGTGAGCTAGACTGCAATGACAGTGATGAGGAGTGGAATGGAGATAAAGGTTTGAGCAAAAGTGAAAAAATATGGTTTTAATTTCATACAGCAGGCAGCATACAAAATAGGGGTCATATGTCAAGCTGTATCCTTGTTGAGTTTTCATTGGCATTGAAAACATACTTTTTATATATTTTTATTGACACTCAAGATACCAGTGAGGATAAAGATGAAGACAAAGACGAAGATGACAATCTGTCTGAAGAGGGGTCTTCCAAGACCCCTCGATGGAAAACGTGTCACACCACTGCCTCTCCAGTACACCCTGAATGGTTACACATCCCCCCATCAGCCAGTGGAATTCTGTCTCCATACGAATATTTCAAAACTCTTCTCTCTGACGACATCTTTGAGCTTATTGTTAATGAGTCAAACCTGTACAGCATCCAGTGCAACCCTGCCAAGCCACTTAATCTTACTGTTCAAGAACTTGAACAGTTCTTTGGCACTGTGCTTCACATGTCATTATTTGGCCTTCCGGCCACCCGCATGTTTTGGAGCCACAGTAGCCGCATTGCACATGTTGCGGATGTGATGTCTCTTGCACGGTGGGAGGCCATCAAAAGGTTTCTCCATTTCAGCGACAACAGTGTTCAACCCACGAGAGATATGGCTGACTACAATGCGCTATTCAAGATCCGGCCTCTACTAAATCACATCCTCACCAAGCTGAAACAACTTCCTATGCATGAGACGTTGTGTGTGGATGGTACCATTGAACAAATGGTACCATTTAAGGGCAAGAGCGGAATTAAGCAGTACCTACCCAGTAAACCAAAGAAATGGGGTTATAAAATACTGGTCCTTGCTGGAACAGATGGCGTTCCACACAATTTTGAAGTTTATACTGGGAAAGCTGTCCATCCACCTGAGCTTCCAGATGTAGGGGCAAGTGGGAATGTAGTACTGCGCCTGGCAGAACCAATACCGAAGAAAGAGAATTTCAAGTTGTTCTTTGACAACTGGTTCAGCTCAGTCCCACTGATGCTCGTGTTGGCCCAGCAAGGCATCCAATGTCTGGGTACGGTGCGCTCTAATCGCTTGCCAGGCAGTTTCATGATTTCAGACGCTGATCTGAAAAGATCTGGCCGTGGGTCCTTCCAGGAAAAAACAGCCTCTGTTGGAGATACCCAGCTGCATGCCATCAAATGGTATGGCAACAGGTCAGTCACCCTCCTCAGTAGCCACGTAGGTGCTCACCCTGACACCAACATTAGGTCAAAGAAGTGGTACCATCGCCTTGTCTTTCATTTGATAGACATGGCAGTGGTGACATGTTGGCTCATCTACAGACGGGATTGTGCTGACAATGGAATGACAAGAAGTGACCACATGCCCCTTTATGCCTTCAAGTCCCAAATTGCACACAGTCTGTGCAAATCCAAAAAAGATGCCAAGAAGAGAGGAGAACCAGTGGTGGGATTTCCCAACAGTATGAGGAGAAGAGGAGAAAGCAGGGGCCAACGGCTCCTATCCCTAACCAGAATGTCCGCTTGGACAATACCTCACACTGGCCAATAATGTGTGACAAGAAGGGAAGATGCAGGGTTCCCGGGTGCACAGGAACACCAAAAGTGATGTGCAAAAAGTGTAATGTGCACCTGTTTCACAGCACAGACGAACTGCTTTGTGAAGTTTCACAGAGAGTAAAATCACATTACGTGAAATACATGAAATGACACGACACACTACATGATACAAACCTAGGCCTGTATCAAATCCAATATGTAAATATGTTTCAAGTGTTTCCATTTTTGCTTAATGAATTGTTGATGTTTTAAAAGAAAGATTTTTTGATTTAGTATTGGTCTCTGAGCCCTGTGTTATGATCTGTGAATTTATAATTTTCTTTGTGATTCTGTACCACTGTCGCACAGTGTTGCCCCTAGGCAACGAAAAACTATTTTGGTGAGGGGGGGGTCAAGAAAATAAAAAAATGTAGTTTTATCAATAAAATGTCCCAAAATGAACCAAGAAATTATGTGAAATAATTTTTATCAGGTACCATCAAAATGTGTGCAGTAGAGGGTTAAGTATCCTGTGTATATCAACGAGACAGCATTTAAACACGTTCTGACAATGCATTTGGATAAGGTGGATAATTTATGTCTACTATGTATGATCAGAGTAGGGCTAGAAAGGTTATCACATTACCACAGTTGTACTGTGGTGGAATGTAACTAAGTACATTTACTTAAGTACTGTACTTTAGTACAATTTTAAAGGTACTTGTACTTTACTTTAGTAATTCTTTGTTACTTTATACTATTTCAGTGGGATATACCATATTATTACTCAACAATATTTGACAGTTATACTAGTTACTTTACAGTTAATTTTCATACAAAATATGTCATGATCTCATAAATATGATGCATTATTATAGATTAATATAATATATACTAAACTTCTGAAATGGGTCACTCTGCAAAATGAGTACTTTTCATACAAATACATTTTGATGCTAATACTTCTGTACTTTTATTTGTAACACAGTATTAAAACATTGTAAATTGTGGTATTGTTATTTTACTTAAGTAAAGAATCTAAGGACTTCTTCCACCACTGGATGATTGCCTACAACATTAATCCCCATCATTTCAGTAAGGAGGCAACACTACTGGTAACAATCTCAATTTTCTCAGACGCATCTGAGTAGGGCTGCAGTTTTTGTTAATGTCAAGATAACACTTCCTGTCGCTGCTTCACAATTTTAGTGTTCCACTGGCTAACTATTCTAAGGCTTTTATTGTGAAGCAGCTACAGTTTCCTGTAGCCACAGTCAACATGAAGTTACTGACTGCCAACTCCATAGTGCATAAATATAGGTGACAGCTAGCATACTGCAGCAAAAACATTACAACAACAAAAAAAGAAATAGATATGTATCTAGGTTTATGACAGTTGTTACTTACCTGTCTTTTCTGTCCGATCCTGTGGGCTCTGGCCTGGGCCTGCAGATCATTCTGGGGGTTCCAGTCTGAGTCAAAGATGACTACTGTGTCAGCTGATGCCAGATTGATACCCAGACCACCCGCACGCGTTGATAACAGGAAGCAGAAATCCTGTGGAGGTTCACTATATGTTACAGTCCTGGTTTATTCAAATGAAGTATAAACTGCATTCACTGTATCCAGGACATAGAACTTACCTCTGAGCCCTCAGCATTAAAATGATCCAACGCCTGCTTCCTCATCTCCCCTTTGATGGAGCCATCTAATCTCTATACAAATGTACAACATTTCAAATTCAGAAATTTTTCACAGAAATGTATAGATGGTATGTCATCTTTTCTGGTTCATTGGAGCAGAATTCCGTGAGTGCTTCACTGGAGCATATCTGTATACAATGGTCATGTGAGAAGAACAGTGTGTACCTACCTGAAAGAGGAACTGTCGGCTTCTCAGGTATTCAGCCAAGATATCCAGCATCCGTACCATCTGGGAGAAGATGAGAACTCTGTGACCTCGCTCCTTCAAACGCAACAGCAGTTTGTCCAACAGAACCAGCTTCCCACTGCTTCGGATCAGTTGCTAGAAGAGGGAAAGAGGGGCAAAAAGTTACTGGTCTATCCTCTCCAAGTAATAGCATGAAACCAATATGTTATTAACCAGATCCACAAAAGTTAGTCGTCTCTCTCTCTCTCTCTCTCACGCATGCACACACTGGTTCACTTTCACCGCTCTCATAGGGTCGATTTCAGCCGCAGCAGGCAGCTGTTTTCAGTGAAAAAGCAATAAAAACCCACGGTACACTATCTGCTCAGCACCAAACAGTAGACACGCACAGTTAGAGACTATGTGGTGAACATAGTGTAGCATTTAGCAGCTAAAGAGACAAGATATTTCCCTCAGGAGTTGGTAGAGACCAAAAACAGAGCAAATATTAGACTTACATTAGCCAGATGAAGTGTGTAAATAAGCAACTGCTTGCTAACAAGTTCAACATACACCAACTCAAAAGGTAATGAAATATCAATGGTGTGTTTACAACTTGTTTCCGTCGCCCCCAAGTGGCCAAAAACACCAGTTATACAACACATCACTTGAATGAAGATCACCTGACTAAAAAAAATAAAAGGTCACACATTTAATGAGGTGTTTGTTTAAGCCTAAATTGATCCTAAGATGAAATGTTGATTGAATGAAATGATTTTTAGTTGGCAAAATCAAGGCAAAACAGCTCAATCAGTCACAATCAGCTGGGGATGTGTGAAACGCCTGAAGTTAGTTTGATAATCCAGGGCTCCAGGACGCACATGTGACCAAAAATCTGTCAAGTGCAACTAAACATTTCCATTGGTTGCGCCTGAAATTAAGTAGGTCGGATTTTTAAAAAATTATAAAAATATTTTTTAACAAAAACCAACTGGGTGAGCAGATATTTGCCTTTGAACAAATAAAACATATTTTCAGTAGATTCTTTTGTCAGCGTATTTATGTACATCTTGCACATGTTTGTGTGTGTGTGTGTGTGAGAGTGTGTGTGTGCGCGCGCGCGCACGCACGCACGCATGCATATGTGTGTGAGACCACGTCCTGTACTCCTCCCACATTCCTTGCGTGTAAACGAGTTGAACAGTGCTTTTGCTGTCGGAGCATTGATGTTCCGAATTTCAACGTTAAAAAGCGCTATGTCTCCAAGAAACATGTCCTGTGCCATGACAGGCGCAAGGCCAGCAGAGCAGCACTCCCTGCATCGTTTCAGTGCCAAGCAGTGGCAAACAGAAGCAGCGAGGAGTCAGAAATGATGATAAGATTTAACACTGCTTATAATATAGCCAAAGAAGAGCTGCCTTTTACTAAATTTAAGTCACAGATCATCCTTACGAAAAAGACATCTCTTGAAATCGCGGATTCGACGTAGCTTACATATCTTTCATGACTGATGGACATTTCCACAAAAGGAGTGTTGCGCAAGCTGTGACTGGCCAACATATTAATTGGCCACATGGAGGTGGAGTGTGCATGTACAACACATAAACATAGTAACCCCAATAACTCTAGTTTAAGCAGAAATAAGACATACAACAAATATAGTTATTATTCAGATATAAATAATACGATATGATTCAATAAGCATCTATAGGGCCCTAACTATTGGGTGCACCTAAATTATGTGCTGGCGCACTAGCGCCACCAATGTAAAAAGTTAGTCTGGAGCCCTGTAATCACCAACTGGACATGTTTACCCACTGAACCCCATCAAATTTACTTGACAGTCCTTTCACAAAATTCTTCATCCTTTCGTCCTTACTGAGTACATTCACATGCACACCAACCCGGTTTTGAATCTTATTCTGGTATTCACTATCATTTGGCATATTTTAAGTTCACATGAAACATAGTAATTAATATCCCTGTAAACATAATGCTAATGATATCTGGATTTCTCAAAACCAGGTTATGATGTTTACATGTGCAAACACATACTAGATCAACTCAAAAGGTATTATAACTGTAAATTAATTATATATTATTTATTTTTGATAAAACCTAATTCCAAAACTCTTACTTACATTAACAAATGTATACGTTGTCAGGACTAACAAAAATCCTGATGTTGTAACACAATAACATAAAATAAACAGACCTGTAAGGCTTCAGCTTTGTTGAGGAACTCGTTGTCCTCTGGGGGCTTGATAAGGTAACAGTGGTTACAACACTTCTTCAGCTCCATCATGATGTTCAGAAAGCCCGAAGTGCTGCCTTTTGTACCTTTACTCAGAGCTTTGTAGTTCCTGGTCAAGATCCATCTGATCACAAACAAAACAAACACAACACACACAGTACTATTACTACACTATTCCATAAATTATGCTAAAATATCTAGCAGCAAAATTAGATGAACTAGAAATGTCTTTTTTCATAATGACTCTAAATTACTCTACTCTGTATCACTCTACCAGGAAGTGACCACAGATCAACTGCTTGATTGTTGCAGGGCACTTCCAAGGATTTTTGAATATGATGGGGGAAGTTAGGCTGTGTCAGAGTATCCCTGCTTCAAAAAACTCAAGATACTTATTCATTTCAATAAGGCCTGCATTAGCGCAGTGAAAGTTGCACTGGAACAGGCTTCAAACTGGGTTTACTGGTTCATATTTCATCTTCTCACCAGCAACACGTCCACACCACAGTATTTTGCCAGGGCGCTATTGTCGGTCTGAAAACAAGCCTTGACATGCCACACTAACAAAAATAAGATGTTCGTGTCTTCTTAGTAAAAATCATTATGTATCAAAGTTTCTACACATTACTGCTTGCCAGTCAGCACACATCACCAAGTTCACTCATGTGGTTTACTTAAAGGTGCATAATGATGAGAAATCAAATATCTACACATTTTCTTCAATTTAATTAGGTAGTGTCCAGCTCTTACTTGTAATACTGTTTCTGGATAGCACTCATCTCAACTCTGAGGATCTGCTCCACTTTGGCAGGAAGAGACTTCTCCACGTCCTTCTTGACTCGGCGCAGTAGAAAAGGTTCCAGCTCTTTGTGCAGACTGGTGTAGCCCGAGTCCCTGCCTTTACCATGCTCCTCCTCAAACAACTCCCAAGAGTGAAACCTTGAGAAACAAGACATACAACACACATCAGAGGGAGTGCAGCGATACAGTCAACTCAGGACAAAGTCCCTTATTTATTCCTCCTTGGAAGCAAAACAAGCAAAAAAAACTGTCATCATTCTTGTGTCTCTCATAGGTTTGTTCGTATCATAGTATTTCATGATATATTGTTATACCACTATATAATCAGGACATTTGGGAAAAAAAGGTTAACACAGTGGTTCCCAAACTTTTTAGCTTGTGACCCCTTAAAATGAAGCAGTGCACATGTCTGAGTTTATCCATGTCTTTAGTCCGATTGCTTCATTTGAATAATTATAAGTATTACTATCCAGGAAAGGCAGAAAAAAGGAATACAAATATGTGTAGCCGAGCTAGCAGAGTCAAAGAAAGTATCAAATTCAAAGCAGCAGAACCAGATCTCGTCTTTTTTATTCCACAAATTCTTCTTCCTTGCCAAAACATGATGCCTACATTGCCCACAATGCAATGCGGCCACCAACAGTTTTGGTCAAAGATTCGGGTGTGTAAACTACAACTAATGTATCCTCGAGCCACTAGCCTCAAACAGAGATGAGGAGCAGGCTACAGAGATCTGTAAGATCACTTCTTTACAACTCCACACCCCCTGATATCTTTCATTTTCAAACTTGTAGTCCTCGGACCCAAGTGACATTGACTCAAGTGACATCACTGAGGCAATTCCTCAGACTTCACACAGCTCCGTCTGGAGGAACACAAGACTACTGAACATACTCCGAGAGAACAATTCTACATCACTGCAGCAAGGAGTGAGCCAAGTTAGTCTTTAAGCGTAACAATTGATATGGCCTACTTCTCGGGCATAATGAAGTGCAGCAAGGACCAGAGCTCTTTCAAGGAGTTCTGCAGTGGCGTTCCAGTGATCAGAAGCCTGTGATTGGACTTGAAGTCGATCATGGTCTTGTAGAGAAGGGAGTCATCATTCTTCAGTCGGTGCGCCTCATCCACACCAATGAAGGCCCAGTTAACACTGCCCAAAAATGACTGGAGACACACATTTGTTACAGGTTTTACAATGTGTCAATATCCTACTGCATAGCTTTAGAACTGGTCATTATCATTTCATATGTGTCATAAATAAAGGAGATTAAGTGACAAACAACAGCAAGACCATATTCCATGATAAAGTGAAGTAGCTGCTGAGCTGACCTTGTCTTTGAGAAGAATCTCATATGTTGTGAGGAGGATGTTAAATTTCAGTCTCTTGCTATGGACATGCATCCACTCATGTGTCCTGATCTATTAAATGAAAACACAGGAGAAAAGGAAACATCAAAAATATTAAGATAGTCATTAACAAACTGAAGCATTGCTGCTTGCATCCATATATCTTAACCTTCAATTACAGGAAAAGGGGAATATGAAATTGTATCAATATAGTTGTACAAGTGATTTTTTTCCTCAGATATGACCTGGTTCACAGCCATTCTCCCTACTGTGTGCGAGTAAGAGGTGTTTGAACCACCATACCATGTTCCTGCTGCTGATGTCTCCCAGGTAGACCACGACATTCATCTGAGGGGCCCAGAGCTGGATTTCTCTTTGCCATGAGGTTAGTGTAGAGAGAGGCACAACCAGCAAGAAGGGCCCATACAGTTGGTGCTCATTAAATAGGTAGTTGAGGAAGGAGATGGTCTGGATGGTCTTCCCTAAACCCATTTCATCAGCAAGGATGCAACTGTTGCCTCTATGAATGACGAGAGAGCAGAAGAGAGCAACAGCAAAAGCTCAGATTGTGGGCCTGCTACACACTGCTGAGTGATAGAGCATCCAGCATATGACTGTGGGATACATCACATTTATATATTCTGTGCCACTAGCTTTGTGGGAATCCAGGGAAACCCCGATTACTATGGTTGTTTTCCCCCCCATAATTACAGAATGTACTTTTGGACAACGGTAGCAGATTCACAAAAGGTGAGAATTTAAGGATTGCTTGAGTCATACTTGCACCAGGAGTGGGCCATCCAGTTCAAACTGTCCAACTGATAGTCTCTGAGCTCCAGTCCATCACCTCCTATGTAAGGTGGCTGCTTCTTCATGGGCACAAACCTGGGTCTCTGTTTCAGCACCTATACAGGAAAGAATAGCATCTGGTGAGGTAAGGGTTTAAAACAGGCATGTGATTGGCAAAGGATAAAAAAGCAAGAAAATTTACAAAGCTGTAGTGTGTAATAGTCTGTCAATTCCCTTCATTTGGTCTCACATAGAAATGCAGGATAATTATTTATAGTGCTATAATTACATAAAGTTATTAATATCAAAATAATGTGTATGTTTACATTCAGTCTGACTAACGTTATTTGTGTGACTATCTGCTTTGCGCAAGGCAGACAACTAGAGCCGAAGCAGGAAGCGCAAGCACAGAAAGACACAGCTACTGTCCTCACTGCCACCCTTACAAAATAGCTAATCAAGTATCCAATTAACTGATGTAAACCCAGGGTTATTGGGGAAATCACATTACTACGAACCATGTAAACTCTTTAATCAAGCTATTATCTAAATGTGGTTATTCACAGTAATCATAAGGATTAATGTTACTTGAAAAGCAACCATTCATACAGCCAAGTGCTGCATGTGTCTAGACTAGCACTAACTTTGACAGCTGGCTACGTTAACAAGCTTATTATCTTAGCAGATAAGCAAACACTAGCTAGTAATTTTAGCTACATGCAAACAGAAATAACACGCAACATGGCATCTTAGACATATATATACACACATAACACAATGAATAATCTTGACCAGGGTTGCCAACTTTGGGTACCTGACTGGAGTGAGATTTTGATGCCACAGGTTCATTCACTAATGAAAGTCAAAGACGTGTTGTTTCCACTATCAAAACTACATCGTTTTATTGAATGTTCTTTATTTTATTGAAGTAGCAAGAACAGCAGAAATAAACAAAAAGAAACAAGAGCCTATCCTACTCCACACACATAGCCAACACACACACACACACACACACTAGCTTGCTTGAAAGCCTTATGCGCTCCAGTGCAGGGTTTTCTGCCAGAACAGCTGTCAACACAGCACATTAGCATCGCGCACATATCGCGGACCAAACAGAGTAATTTAAGAACCTATACTCATAGAATGGGGGTTACAGTACATAACCAACAGTACGTACGCTCGCCTGTTTATCTCAGTTGCTGTCGCAGTGTTTTGGTGTGAGAATTGTTTGGGCAGCGTGAGAGCGTGAGACTGAATGTGAAAGTGCGTGTCTCAATGAATAATACGTTCCGAAACAGCATCGGGGCGATCTTCTTGTCAAGATGACTCAACACCCCCACCCCACCCTTTACTTTTTTTTTTAATGGATCTGCATGATTCATGTGGGCCACATTTTCAGGTCGGAAAATCCGGAATTCCGGATTAATCCGGAAAAATCACATCCCTGTTAAAACGATCTGTTTTGGCTGATGCCCATTGCCCAGGATTGCTTGCTCACACATATGAAGCATTGGCACGAGCAACAGGATGCTGACTGCAGTTCACCACCAAGTGTCATTAATAACAAGGACTTTCTGAAAACTATACATAGAATCTTTAAGTTGAAACTCACAGTTCAGTTTATTTCAGTTTGGAAACTGACACAAAAGAGATCACACAAACTTAAACTAAATTCAAAACTCTACTTCTCTACCAAGGTGTAACACATTACCAACATAGTGCCTCAGCCAGTAGAGACTAGGCAGTGAGTTACCTTGCAGTCTCTGGATGGAATGGTCTTGGACTGGTTTCTGCTCATGTAGTCATCGATGCATTTCTGGAACTTTTTGGCAATCAGAGCACCATCTTCCCAGCTACACTCAGAGTATGGTAAACCCTGCCACTTGCACAGGTAGTCTGGGTAACCAGCCGCTGACTTCTGGTTTGAATGTCCTGCTCAAAGGAATTCAGAGACCTATTTAGTTACACAAATCCAGTGGCATCAAATAAATTCAGAGTAAAGTGTTTCACACAAACAACAAGTGATAAACTGTAGAAGGTGCACCTATGATTCGCTCTACAAGCTGGTACTGAGAGTGCAGGTCATCCATCAATTCTTCCTGGCAATTGAAATACTCTATATCCTCTGGTGAAGCTGCCTTTAACCTGGGGAGAGGAAATAAACATTACAAAGTAAGAAATAGCCTGTATTCCATTTCTAATCTGGGGCAAACCAACACATTTTCAGAGGGTAGTAAATTAAAGTCTGACAAATTCTCGTTTTCAGAAGATGAAACCGGTCATCTTCTGAAAAGGAATCCCTGTAGACTAGGAAATTGTAGACACTGACAGCGCTGCAGCAAAAGATGAACCTGGGTAACCCTTTTGTCTATACCAACGCATTGGTCCCACTGAAACAAATGAAGCATCTGTTATTTTAAATTGCTTAGGAGACACAACAGGGAGAAATTAGATTAAAATTATGACCAGTGAAGGTGGTCCGAATGGCCATCAATCACAATGGGCCATGGGTAGCTGAGGGGAGAGTTACAAAGAGGTTTCATGGGGTCTTGTAGCACGACAGTAATTTCAGTGGCTTACACTGCCAGTAATACTGAATACAGGTTCCACTGTATGACATTTGTGTTTATGTACATATGGCTATTTTGAGACATTACATTAACAATTATTTGGGTAGGTACATTTAGGTTAAAATGAACAAAATCAGTATACAGTATACAGTATATACAGATAGGACAAAGTTAGAGATGGTGACATTTGGGTATTTAATGCTTTATTTCTTTTATTTATGTATATGCATAAGGATAGAAATGGTTAAATTCCCCTCCACTCAAAAATATGTTTTTCTTCTTGTTCCTACATGAATGATGTATGTGCAGAGTTTGACACTAGAAGGATGTTTTTATTCATCTGCTGAAAGTGGAAAGTTTCTATGTGCTCATTGAAAATCTCATTTTCAGCTTTGGGCCTACAAGCATGATTTGTGGCATCACAAATAGTTTGGAAGCCAATCCTGATCCAATATTCAACTTGAAAAAGTGTTAAGTCCCTACACTGAGAGTGGACTTTACAGTGAAGTAGAAACACCTGTTGTTCAGCAGTTCAACTTATAACATGTCTGGAGGGGATGTTTAGGTTTAGGTATGGATATAGCATGGGTAAGGTCATTGCGTTGACCAGGGAGGACGGCTGCTCACCGAGACTTCTATTACTTTTGTCTGTCATGTGGTTCTCATATTTGTCTAGTAGTCTTTTCTGTTGCTCGGTGGTCAGTAGAAGACAGGGCAGCTTTCACTATCAGTGTGTAAAACTAAGATTGTTATGAAGTTAAATAAAGCGAGAAGCTCTCACCATTTCTTTTTCTCCTGTTCCTTCTTCTTGAAATTATCCAGTTTCTTCATGCCCTTGACATTCTGTAACTTAAGTGTCTCCTCTGTCTCCCAAGTGTTGTGGATATGGGCCCAGTTCTTCCACTTTATCAGATACTGACTCTCACCAGCCTCTTTGTTGGGATTGAAGTTGGCATTGGGGTCCCCGTCTGCTTCTACAGCGTATACAGTGGTTGCACTTCCTGTTGCTGTTAGGAAAAAAAAAATAAAGGAACACTGTGTAACATATTTTTTTAAGAGTGCTCAGATTGATCGGCCACCAATCGTTAGCGGCCGATATTCATTCTAAATAGTTTGATCGGTGGTCCATCAGATGACACAAAACACGGGACAATTTCTGTACGTGCCACTAAAATGGCTTCACTGGTCTGGCAGTTCTACCTGGTGCCTGAAAAAAAGACAATAAATTTGCAATTTGCGTTCCAAGGACATCCGTCATGGAGGAACACAACCAAAAAGTTTCAACACCACGAACCTCAGACATTTGAAGGTTAGTCACGTCAAGGAATATGACGAGTTTTCAAAGCTAGCTAGCACTAAGGCTGAGAGAGAGTGGGACCGTTTAGCAACTCAATCACTACTCACTCTGCTGTCGGTAACAGAGACATTGCAAGACAGCAAACCCAATATCACTGATAGGTGGACCCCACCCAGACGCCGTCCTATCCAGACCTACAACCGATAAATTATTGAGAATTATGAAATTTTGACGGGAGCGTTTCTATTTTAACCACCGCAGATTTTCTAGTCTTTACGGCACTGGTTTAGCAAACTAGGAAACTCACAGACTAATTGCATGCATTGTAAATCATCTCATGTGATGCTACTCAGCCAAACAAATCTGTGCATTCCGATAAGCATTGCAACTGGAGTGAGTGAGAGACTGCTATGATTTAAGTTGTGAGAGAGTGCAATACGTTGCACGTTGCCAGCCAATAAATAAACAATTGTCAATTCATGATACTTTCTCATCTCTTAATTTTAATACTTAATATACAATGTTGTAGCCTGGGATACAGACAAATCTGCGAGCTCATGTGTTTTTTTGCTCTGGCAGATGCGTCTGGTCCCCCTCCCATTCAAACAAATTTCCAGCCGACTAGGTCCTGGTCGGGCCAATTACAACCATTTATCTAATATGAGGAGGGTTTGATACGATGACTGTACAGAGGAGCGCCATTGAGGCATTTTCAAAAACAACCAAGATGGGTGCTGCTGATGTGTAACGTTCTGAATCTGCTATCGCGTCAGTATTACACGAACTGGACTGTATATTTTCTCTAAAAGAACAACAAAAAACTGCACTTAAAGCTTCTGTTGATAAGAAAGAACATCACACGTTTCGTTGCTCCGATTGGTTGTAGGTCTATCCAATTGTGTCCAGAGGCCTTTTGGTCTGCGCCTGTTGATAACGCCCCTTGGAAATCAAAAGTGAACTGAGAGGTCCCAGACTAATTCGCATTTGTGAACTGGTCTGGCGATGTCAGGCTAATAATGTTGTTGAGAATAGTTAAATAAATAAATAAATAATGCTACACGATAAATAGAAGACTTCAAATAGACACCGTGATCTGTGATTGGCCAATACTGCTTCCAGCGATCGGCCCCAAAAATCCTAATCGGAGCACCCTTATATTTCTTTATTCATCCTGCACACGGAAGTTCTAAGCAGTCTCCCTGTTATCTCCTGACTTTCCCTAAATAAATGGTCTGATTCCCTCATTTTCCCTAAAATTTGATGATAATCCTAAAATTCCATTCCTGGCTAAATTCTTGTCTATAGCGGCAGTCAAATCAGAGTGGATGATATCAAACTTAGCACTGTGTTCCTTACCTCTTTTCCTTCCTGTTCTGCTGTCCATAACTCTCTCCAGCGTTTCAAACTCATCTTCCTCAGGCTGCGGGACATCTTCACCCAGAACTTCCACCAGGTCATCTGAGTCAGTCTTCAGCTCTTCGTCCTCCTTGTAGCTGATGTTGACTGTGGCCTGCCGCCGTGGACCAGCAGACGCCATCTTCTTGTAGTTATCATCCTCATCCTCAGAAGAAGAACACTTTTGGGTTTTCTTCCTCTGGGTGCTGCTTTTCTTTCCATTCCGAAAATTCATCCTGAGACATGACAAGAGGTGAAGAGGTAATGTGTGTGCAGAGTTAGACTCAAGCCACTCTTTGTAATCCTTTCATACAGATCATACAGGGTATATGCAGGAATCCTGAAGTTAAATTCCATACCTTTTAAGATCTTTTCAACATATTTTAAGACTGCAACGCCACGAGTTGTAACTGGTTATCAGCAACACACCTTAACTTACATTTACAGTACTATACCAGTACATTTATTTTGAGATTACAAAACAGTCTTAGTTTGACATAATTCAGATAGGCAAGGAGGGAACAAAACTCAAGAGAATAAAGTAGTGACTAACCCAAAGGCAAGGTTTATTAAAAGTAATCAGACCTGCAAACTCACAAGAGGTGAAACAGGTGACATGTTTGTAAATTCAACCCCTCAAAACTAAAGAATTTATGGGGGATTTTAACATGTAAACGAAGCATTCTGGTGCACTCCAAGAAGAAAATAAAGTGGGAAGACAACATTTACTTAAGGCAAAAAAAAACATTTATTGAAACCAGTGCTGTTTCTAAATTTAGTTTATTTCTTCGTTAACTTTAGCTGATGTGATAACAAGCTGGCAAGCTTTCCCTTATAAATAGGTTGGGAAAGATTTGATGGGGTCATTATACATTTCATTTATATTTAGTTTACACAGGAAAAGTTTAAGAGGCTTGTGCTCAATTGTAACTGGGGAGTTAAAACTTTATTTTTTCCACATCTGTGACATTCACGTCTGTGACATATTCTACAGACATCACCACGCGCGTTACTCAGACAAAATAGGTGAGACTCCTCTCTAGATGAGCCGCGCTGAAGACGGCTGTGTGGCTGTTCTAACCTGTTAACATGGACGCCGAAATGAAAAGCAAGAGGTTCCACGACGCACATGCGCTGCTCAGGTCGGCGGTGTGGCCTGGCTGTTACGTCAAAACTAGTGTCCATTGTAGTGGTACCGCAAAAGTTGTCTTTATACAACCATGGAAAAGAAGACGATGCAGTTATCTTGATGCTGATTGGCCAAAGGACTCGAAACGTCTCACCAAAGATGTTTTATAGAGAAGAAGATCACGACGTGACAACAGCTTTCTGAAACGTCTCTGTTCTCACTCCAATCTATGGAAAATGCGCTGGCCACTGCACGCAAACTTGTAGCATACAGACTATTTGGAACAGGCTATTGACATTGAAAAAAAAAGGCACAAAAAAAAAAAAACTCATAAAATGCCTTAAGACGTTTTAATACTTTTCAAGGGTCTTAATTTTTGCTAAACTGATTTAATACCTTTTAATACTTTTTAAGACCCCACGGATACCCTGTCATAGGTCTTATGATCAATATATAAAAGGTTGAGGTGAGTGACCACTACGAAGAGAAATGGTTGGGAGAATAATGTAACCTTGTGTACCCATGCAGCCATTAAAGGGCAACTTACTTGGTTGGAGGCTTTCTGCTTTTGATTTTGTGACTGGGCTCATAGTCTGATGCCGTTTCGTCACTGTTGTCCTCTGCTGATGAGTCTGATCCAGAACCACTGCCAGATCCTGAACCTGATCCAGAGTCAGAGGAGCCTGAATTTCTTCTTCTTTTGGACCCACTTGATGAGTCAGATTCATCGCTACTTGATGAGTCCTAGAAAAGATTATAATCAAAGACAGGATGTTCATGAATAATAAGATAGTGCCAATTCATTGTTCACCTCCAATTACAAACGTTTCATATACTAATGACATCTCCAAATGGTGATGAATAGTTCCCAAAAAGTGCAGAAAAAGAGTATTGGGGATCAGTTTGAAACAAACCTCATCAGATCCACTATTTGAGGAGCTTTGCCTTTGCTGCTGCTGCTGCTGCTGAAGCTGCTGTTTCCTGAGCATAGCAGATCTTTGCACTGCTAGGATACTTGGGTTGGACTTCCAGAACTGCAATCAATGAGTGTAGTGGAAGATTAGCCAAAAATATGTGGTCAAGATAAAAAGCTTTCATGTGAAAAGAGTTGACCACCGTGTTAGACACCCAAAAAGAACTGAGCAACAAGTGTCAAACTAGGTCAAAGGTCAAACCATCTGAACTCCTGAGTATTAGTGACTGTGCTGAGTCTATTTTGACAAATAGTTTCACCCAGTATTAAACACTTTGATTGATGCACTCTTTACAGGTAACACATAATGATCAAATATTGTCGTCAGAATCATTTTATTTTCTCCATGTCCTGCTGGATTAACAAATAGGAGCCCATCTTTGAAATCAGATTTCTTTACCTCAGCTCCATCGATGTTTGACTTATTTGGCGGTTCCATCTTCTCCTTGGATTTCTCTGTGTCAGAATCTGACTGGCTGCCAGAGTCTGAGCCACTACCTGAGTCACTGCTCCCTGATTGGCTGCTGCTGCTGGAGGAGCTAGAACTAGAGCCTGAGCCGGACGCTGATGCAGAGCCCGATCCAGAACCGGATTCATCATCAGAATTACTGTCACATGTAAAGAGAAAATCATAAAAACACATTTGTGCATTAGCACTTAATAGATGAATTGTGCACAAATCAAATCGGTTTGACATACTGGACTCATTCAAAACATTTTTATACTTCTGCTAATACCAGGTACCAAAAATAATACCATTTTCTTTACCTCTCTTTGCCAAAAATGTAAGATGTTTTTAAATAATAAAAAAAATTACAGTGGGTATTCAGCCTTTCAACTTTATTGGCATCCATTCTGATCTTGTACACTGATAAACACGATGGCACATACACTTAAAGTGTTGCATTCTTCTTGTAGCTTATTTATTTAGACAATGACAGCACTGCATCAAAAAACACAGCCCCATCATTCATTTCAGTGAGACAACTGCATTAATGCACCTGTAGTGCCACCACCGAGGAAGGGATGTCCAACAACTTTTACCACAACGCATTCCATTGTCATCTGGCAATGCAATATGTTAATACAATTATTGATGCTGAAGTGCACATTTGCGTTTATTATCTGGGATTGGGCTAATTCCACAGTTTAACTTGTAATCATTAAGATCAGGAGCTAATTACTGCTGCCATCACAAGTTTCCAGAATTGTAAAATCCAGCCTCTATGCAGTATATACTGCGGTGTATTGTAAACAACTGACAACTGACTGTAAATAACAGTGGCATACCATTAGACATCACTCTGTAACTAAATTACACATTTCAAAGTAAACAAACTGGAAATGGCAGCATCCAAGACGTAGAAATGGGAGACAAGAGGTATGAAAGTATTCTACTCCAGTCTAATGTGTGAAAATAAGGGTCAGACATACCGTTACAATTATAGATATATTATCAGTGGTATAATCTGAGATGACACTTTAATAAAAAGAAAAGTTTTTCATAACTATCAACATATGGTAATCACTCTGTCCTTTTGTGAAAGATGATTTGTTGATTTACCTTGATTCCCCACTGCTGTTGCTTACACTTTCATCCTCACTGCGTCCAGCCATGCTGAAGTCCAAAAATAAAGACTTCCCTCTGACAAACTGTAGTATTATGTTCCACGTGGTTAACCTGTAAGAGTAGATACACATTAACAACATTAAAAATACTGTCTGGGAAATGACAGGACTGTGTCTTCATTAAAGCTGACTCGTTTCAGTAACAATACGCTTTCCCAGCAGTATATGAAGAGGGTCTGATAAAGCTGTGCTTGTTAAAATTCGGCATAACATGGCAAAATAACACAATGCAGGTACAAATCCACATGCTTACAAGGTAAAATGCCTACGCAGCTCAATACACCATCCCTAACCAACTATAGCCCCTGCATCAAAGTTCAACCAATTAACTGTCCTTGTGGAGTCTTTCGCACGAGACTTTTTTAAATGTGAACATTTCTGAAGTCATTTATGCTCTGCGTTTTAGTTCTGAGAGAGGTTAACTGTCTCCACACACCAAAACCTATTTTTACGAATATCAGACGTTAAAACCAGAAAAGACGGGACTGTGCGGATGGCTGTGGCTACTTGTAACTTAACGCTAGCTGTATTTGTTCCCTCACTGCAGAGGCCTATCAGGCCTGTGTAGCAGCAGCGTGTCTTCACATCCACACAAAGCACAGTGGACACTCAACACTAAATAACCACATTAACCTTAACCAAGGCCGAAAAACGTCTCGTAGTAAACGGTCTAATGCCAACCTTGGTGTCATCGATTCGGGGTACCATATATTCTTAGGGTGGCCATAGTTTAGCTTGTATCTAACTAGCTAATACCGGCTAATGACGCCAATATTAGCTATTGGCGGGGTACGTTAGCAGTAATGTATGCACACTGCCAACGCGCCAGCCAGTATTTTATCTCCAAATCCAAACGGAGAATAATATCCCGCAACAATCGCCATTATTGTATTACCACCACCAGCTTGTTTAACGTTAATGCTAGCCACTTTATTGCTACAGGATTCTGACTGTCTCATATGTATAACCAAATACTGCTTGCTTGCTCGTACGAGTTATGCTAGTATTATGATTTTGGGAGTTAGAAAATCATAACACCTGTAAAGCAATAAAAGCAACAGTTAACAGCGTTAACATGTGCCGCAACCATGTGGGCCAAACGTTAAATGCCGTGCTACTCTTTTTATTTAACGTCAACGTGGGTTCAATAACCATGAAGTGAGAGGGATGATAGTCCAGCGTTTACTGAGGTTGTCAAGGAAAGTGGCGTTAGCCAACTTAACGTTATGAAGCACGAGGATAGCACGGAAGCTAACAAAATGACAAAACTTTGCGCTAGTTCATCTTAGCAGGGAACCACTGGAATGTTCACTTTCCGGTTGTAGCCGATACTCGGTGTTTAACAGTCAACAACATTTAACTATGCAAATGTCTGATCAAGTAGTGGACCACAGTAGAGTGCTAAACTTATTTAGTATTCATTATAAAACCCACAAACCCAAATTAGCTAACCTAACTTCACCCTCTTCCATCTTGTTTTCATTCGCCGCTCACTTCTCGCGGCTTTTACCACATCAACATGCAACGTTAGCTTACTTTCTCGCTGAACTAGGGGGTAAGTAACTCCACACTGTATGTTACCTGGAATTATTTTACGTTACCTGGAAAACTCCAATGAAATAGTTGTCTAAATCCGCCTTTTCGCTCCAGAGGTCCTTTCTTCTTTTATTTATCCAGCAAGCTAGCAGCCACTGATAGCTAACGCTACCTTACGCTAGCTAGCTATCTCCCAGTTAGGGAGAGCAGCTCCGAACGATTCAGTTTGGTAGAACTGGTGCAATGTTGGTTTCCCTCTCCCTCCAAAACTCAAATAAGTCCCCTTTCCCGTTTTAGATGTAAGCAAAGTATAGTGCTTGTCGGTCAACTGCGATTGTAGAAAGCTGGCATTTCAATCCAGGGTCTTCCGACAACCGGCCTCCGCCATGACGCCGTAGGGTTCACTTCTCTAGGAAACCCCGGACAGTGACGTAACGACTGTGCTCCTCTATATACTGCAACAACAGCAAACATCTGGCAGCGGGTATTTTTAGACAAGAAATGCTTCTTCAGAACAAACGGAATTATACATTAATGTATTAACTTCTACCCCAACAACAAAGCTGTGAAACGTGAAGGGAAGGAGAAAGGCATCTTTGAGTCCCGGAGCGGTGAATTTTGAAAATGCTGAATTTATGGCAAGTGTATCGGGAGAAGATCAACGAGAATAAACTGAAGTAAGATCGAAGCATGCAAGGAATAATAATTCAGTATCACAGTGAGTCAGAAATGAAAATAATGAAAATAAATGAAAAAGCAGAGAAAGAAAACGAGAGCGAAGAATGGAAAGTATAGGCTAAGCGTAGAGGTTGGAGAACATTACAGTGACAATTACACCCAGTGAAGCTCACGAAGGCTTTACATTAAAAATGGGCCTATTGAAGACGCTAGGTTTTTGAGCAACGGAAGGTTGTTGAAAAATGCACCTAATGTCGTCCAACAAGGCAACACAATGAAGACAAACACCCCGAAGGGAGTTCAAATTAAAAGTAATATCACTGGGGCAATACCCGGAGTGATTAGGAGTTGCTTTAGAAATGGGCCTGGAAGACCCCAGGGAAGAAATCAAAGGGGGCAAAGTGACCGCAGTAAAGCGCCTTAACAAAAGTCAGATACCAAACTTTAAATTCTACATGCTGTTAGCATGCTTTAAATGTAAAAGCATAGGGCATGTGACAGATCAGTACAAAGCAAAACCAAGGTGTGCTAAATGTGCTGGAGAATATCAATATTGCTGTTGTGCAGCAAATGCTGGTTGAAATGTTGTGATTATGTTGAGGAGCATAGTGCTGCCTATCAATGATGTGAAGTTCAAAAACAAGCAATGGAAATTCAAATATATAAAGTACAAAAAATGGCATGCTGAATCAGCAAAGCAAGTGTGGCAAGATATGAATCCACATTCATTCCCCTCAAACATTAATTATATAAGAGATTTCCCTAAATTACCACAGGTGCAGAATTTGAGTCCCATGAGGTGTTCAAATAAGTGTGCAGTAAAATATATCAATTTTAATTGTGGATAAGTTCAACTGTTTTTTTGTCTGTTGCACAGTAACAGTTACATCCTTCCTGATGAACTGCTGAGAAGGTTGTAGCCTTGTGTTGTTGTTACTGTGCAACAGACAAAAAAAGGTCAAGGATAAAGACTATAGTTGATGCAGCAGATGAGCACTTGCATTAGAAAGGATTTCAATGTAGAAATGTTACATGAGATGTTAACTTCCAATGATGGCTTATCTCAGTATGGTGATTAGTTTCATGGTTTTCCTCATTCCACAATGGCGTGTCAGAAGCATTATTACGAATGGTCTAGAATTAAAAAAAACAGTTAAATGATAAACCAGACATTATTTACATCCAAGAGACCTGGCTGAAACCACATTTGGCCTTTAATGTTAGGAGCTACAATGTAATATGACAAGACAGATGGTGGTCATGAAGGGGGAGGTGCAACCTCTATTTAATAGTAGA
Source organism: Macquaria ambigua (assembly GCA_008360985.2). Classification (NCBI taxonomy): domain Eukaryota; kingdom Metazoa; phylum Chordata; class Actinopteri; order Centrarchiformes; family Percichthyidae; genus Macquaria; species Macquaria ambigua. The sequence continues at coordinate 91,449 of VMKM01000857.1, read as the reverse complement.
ATTAGTAGATTTGGGCAAATGAAAGAAAGATTGTTATTATAAATCTGTATAATCCCTGTAAACAGAGCCGGCCCTTGGCATAGGCGAACTAGGCGGTTGGGCGCAACGTTCCTGGGGGAGCGCTGGTCGCCCTCAAAAAAAAAAAAAAATCGCAAGTGAAAATAAATAAAAATGTGTCAATGGGCGCCCTGTGGCTGGCCTGGCTGCACTTGCTCTCTGCCGTGTGCCGTGCGCACTGACAGGCGCATCTGTAGACAGCCCAAATCCCTGACTAATGAGCAGGGGTCAAGAGGCACAAATAGTGTTTTCATGAAAGAATCAAGATAAACTAAAGTAGACTATTTAGCTAATAATGAAAAGGTCCAAGACTTCAGGTTTTCAAGTAAGAAAACGTAGGAAAGAGGAGGAGGAAAAGAAAGCCAAATATAAAGGTATCTTGTCTTAACATTAAAATGCCGTTTTGTGTGTAGACATTTAATGTACGTTAGTAGCTAGTTAAGTAGCAATAACGCTAATGCTAATGATGCTATGATAGCTGCTAGACTCTCAGATACAGAGTGAAGAATATGTAAATAAATCTGAAGGGAAAGCCAGTAGCTAGGCCTACTCATCTGGATAACTGCTCCTTCATAGAACGTAAGACATTCATTGTGCTGAAATTTCGCTGACCAATATCAGTGAACTACTAACTGATAATGGTTGACGCTATCTAGATTTTAGTGTCTTACTCTGCAGTTACATGTTTTGCTTGTAATAGGCTAATATCTACTCTATAAGCGTCCAGATGCACTCAGGAAATATTTGAAACCCATATGTACTGGATTTACACTATCTGAGTCTGAAGCTGAAGCATGTAAATTAAACCAATTATTTGTGTTATCTGTGTAGGCTAGGACATATAGATTAAATCAATGAAAACATTGCAGCTATAATAATGGGGGCATCTCAAACGATTGGGAAAAGCACTAAAAGGAGAGTTAAGATGCTACCATGGTGGAATAAAGAATGCTCTGAAGAGATTAAAAATAGAAACAGAATTTTAAAGTTAAAAAGAAGAAAATCATTACAGAATTTATTAGATTGTAAAAAGGCATTAGTAAGGATAACAATCAAAAGAGCAAAAAGGTCATGTTGGAGAGGATTCTGTTCAAGTATCAGAGATTTGGATAAAGTGTGGGGAATGATTAAAAAAATGAGGGGAATTAGATAGGAAATGAATCTTCCAGTGTTGTCAGATCGACATCCCAATGTATAAGAGAAAGAAATGTGACTCTGAGTACCTTTAGTGTAAAATGAATGTTCTTGGAAAAGATTATGTATGCTATATAAAGTTATCCAATTTAAGTGAGTTTTCATTGGAAAGGTTACTGGAGCTGTATAATAAGACCTGGGAGGAAAGCAAGCTCCCATTAGTTTGGAAAGAAGCTGTTATTGTTCCTATCTAAAAGCCTGGGGAAGACCTTAACAGTCCAGATAATTATGGGCCTATAACTTTGACATCACATAAATGCAAGACCATGGAAAGGATGGTTACAGAAAGATTAGCATACTATACAGAAAAAAAGTCAAAGTCAAGTCAACACCGCTGGCAGCACTTCAGGTGGAAGTTGGGGAAAAACCTCTTCATCTAAGAAGGGAACAATTAATGGTCAATTATTGGGCAAATATGCAGGGCCATAAAGAAGAAGACACCCTACAAAAAGGTTATAAACGTGTTGGGAAAATAACAAAAACAAAAAGGAGAGTTTTTATGTGGTTATTTCAGATATAACTAAGGAATTAGGAATCAGCGAATGAAACATTGGTCATACTGTCTCACCATGGTTACTACCTCAACCAATAAAAGATTTTTCCATATTGGAACAAGTACATTCAAGCAGAAATGCATTCAATTTGCAGGTTTATGTGAACACTATTCTACATAGAGGTATGGACATAATGTACATATATTTACTGATGGGTCTAAAAACCCTTATAATGGTAAAACAAGTTGTGCATTTTGTATTCCAGAGTTGAAAGTTAAGCTGACAAAGAGAACAACTGATCATATAGCAGTATATTCAGTTGAAAGGATGGCTATTTAATTTGCTCTACAGCGAATAGAGGAACTCAAACCCCTGCAAATTGAATGTACAGTTGGGTGCCAGCTCATGTAGGTTCAAGGGAATAAAAGAGTAGGAAAGAAGAGCATCTGATTAGTAGGATTAGACTGGGACATAAATTAAACCAAATTCATCTCTACACCTCATCGGAAAACATCCAAGCAGGAACTGTGATGACTGCAATCAAATGGAGACAGTGGATCATGTCATCTTTGTTTGTCCTAAATATGCAAATAGGGGACAGTTAGTAAGGAACCAACTGGAACGTAAGGGATTAAACACAATCCTCGTAAACAGTTCTGGAAATTCAGTTTTGAAACATGTCTTCTCCTGCCTACATGACACAGGACTGTTCAAGGATATAAGAATTCTGTAACAGTTGGTGGAGATAATGTTCTGCCCAGTTGCAATTCACAATTAAAAGAAGAAGAAGAAGAACAACAACAACAACAGGACTGTAAAATGTGAGACCCTGCTTTGTTTTAAGGATTAGGATGAGTCTCTGATTTAGACGAAAACAGACATATTTCCATCTATTGATGGTTTCCCAATTGAAAACAAAACACTCTAGGCAATCACCATATATCACTATCACGATATAACATTGCATACAGAAGTTGTATTCATTGAGCCATGAACTCAGTATTTCTAAAATTCTTGCTAAGGCCCTGCTCCTGCCTGGTCTGTGATGTTTACTAGTCCAAGCTAATCTTTGCAGTGGGTTTGGGTGGTGACCATGAATAGTACTGTGGGCCTCTAGATTAATCTGCTGATTTTCTGTATAGCCTATAGAACTGTTTTCTACATACAACACTCATACACACCTCATTCAACACAAACATACACATATAGTCCCCAAACCTTGCATCACTTTAAGTAGCAATTAAGATGTTATTTTCATCTTTTTACTCAGTGTCATGTGCAGTTTATTTGAATTCAAACTTAAAGATTTTATTGGAATCTGTTTTTTGATGCACCCATGGATGTTTACCTTTTTATTTATCTGGAAAGTTTTGCTGTTTTTTGTGCCCTTATCCTGAAGAAACAATGTTTCATCTCAGCTGTCATTTATGGTTGAATGGACAGTTAAATTAAACTTCAAACTTGAAACGTGACTATGAAGTGAAAAGGAAAAAAGGGGGATTTTGATCATGTGTATGTAGGTGTGTTGTTGATGTGCTGTGTGATACTATGTGGGCTATTTGTGCCATCTGGAATGAAGTAAACTAAAATAAAATTAAAGACTTCAAAGTGTACAGTGGTTATATCTGTTTGTTAAAATCACCTGCTTATGTAGCAGCAGCACCATCTGCTGGTGATGTATATTTCAGGCATGTAAAACTATTAGGCTGTATTAATTTTAAATCTCATATTTTCTAATAAATTTGATATTTACCAGTTTTGACTACAGTTAATTTATATGGATAGATTTATATGGTTATGGATAGATAACCGCAAAAATATATACAATAAAGGAAATAGATAATATCGAGGCCTAATTTAAATTTGACAACATGCTGATTTGTTTCGGATATATTTAGGGATGTAAATAGAGATTCATGCTTCAGTGCTTCATTATATGCAGATGATGGATCTGGAAAAGCGAGGGATGTTAATCGTGATTAAAAATCTTCAGAGTGCTTTACAGACTGTTGGTCGTATAACTGGGGTTTCATGTTTCAGTTGCCAAATCATGCTACATGTTACTACATCCACAATTGATTGGATGTATAATATATGGAAAAGCATGTAAAACATTTTTACAAAGACTAGACAGCGTTCAGAACAGAGCATTAAGACTGTTTAGGGGCTATGAGAACAACTCCAATAAATGCTCTGTTAGTAGAAGCTGGTGAGTTACCACTACATCTTAGACGAGAGAAACTATCAGTAGCGTATTGGGTACGACTAAAAGGATGTGGAAAAGAACACCCCACCACTGAAGTTTTAAGTGAATGCTGGTTTTGGATGGAATATAGGTAAGCCTACAGAAAAGATGGGTCTGAAAGAGTTAAATTACAGTCCATCTGTTGTTTTAAGTAATGTTCCTCTATGGAGTCTCTCAGATCCATATGTTAATTTACAGCTCCTAAAAGAAAAGAAGAAGTGGTCAGTAACATAACATTCATCATATTGTTAAAGATCATGTTCAAAGACAATTCTATAGATTTTGACAATATATACAGATGGTTCAAAGAATCCTGATGATGGGCATGTGGGAATTGGTATATATACCAGAGTTTAATGTTAATATATGTCACAGATTGACAGATAAATTGTCAATATTTTCAGCAGAAATCATTGCAATATTTTTTGGCCTTCAGTGGATAGAGCAAGTACAACCATTAAAAACATAATTTGCTCAGATTCAGCAGCAGCTCTCAGGCAAACAGTCAGAGAAGATCTCATGACAGAATTCTACATTATGCTTTTAAAATGACAAAGCATGGGTACAGAAGTGCAGTTTTGTTGGGTACCTGCTCATCGGGTGTTAAAAGTATTGAACAAGCAGACAAATTGGCAAAGAAGGCTCTTAATGTATTTGACAACAAAGTGATAAAAGTAGCTTATGGTAGGGGAGAGGCAAAATCTTTAATTAGAACAGCCATAATAAATGCCTGGCAGAAGGAATGGGATACAGACAAAAAAACAGACATAATACATAAGATAAGAGACATAATATACAGAAGTCAGTTCATGCTAAACAGTTTAAAGGAAGATATTGTAACCGCAGAGAGGAGGTAATCATAAGGTTAGGGCATGCAGGTTTTCACTCCACGTTATGTATTATGGGGAAAAGTCAACCAAATCTATCAGTGGTGTAATGCTCTGGAAGATATAGAACACATTATCATGCATTGTAGTCAATATAATTCAGAGAGGGAGACATTAAGAAATACAGTGCATGAGACAGGACAGGAGTGGAGTTTAAAATCACTACTGAGCACAGGACAGAGCTTCAGGGAAATCAGACGGGGATTGATAGGTTATAGGTTATATAATACAGGCAGGAGTAGGAAATAGGGTGTGATTTGTTGTTTTTTTTTCTTTTCTCTTTTTCTGGTTTTCAGTATTCAGATGATCTAATGCCATGAATCTACACACTCCGATACAGTAGGTGGCGGTATGCACCTTTAAAGTTGGTTTGCGATCCGCCAATAAACACGAAGAAGAAGAAGCAGAAGATTTGTTTAAGCAAGCATTATTGGCCGGCAACTAGCTCCTTGTTTGTGGTTATGGACCAATAGTGACCCACGAATCCAGCAGTCCCGGAACGGAAGCACATATTCTGCATCTATAAACATTTCAAAGCAGCGATGATGGGGTGCTACTTCTGACTGCTGAGCCGTGAGAATGCCCTCAGTCCTGTTCTCAAGACAGAATCAGACTAATTTCGCATAAACGAAGTTAAAGTTCTAGGCGACCTTACAGAATAATAACAATGGGGTGACAGAGAAAGACTGCCTGGAATAAATTGACTGCACTCCAGAGGGTGAGTATATGATGGCCAATATCGATTAATTTAACCACAACATGCTGACAGTTTCATTTAGAGTGTATCCAGATATAATTTATTTAGCCGTAATTTGCCTATGAAACATCAGAGATGGAGAATGTGAGTGAGACGAGTTAGGGTAGATGGTCAGTGGTAAGGGCTGATGCCCCAGTAGACAAATTAAACGACGGAGGCCTAGGTAATGCGGAGGAAATAATGAGACAAAGTAGAGATCCGCGTCCCTAATTACCATCATTGGAAGAGAGAGATGAGCGATCCATCCATCCATTATCTATACCGCTTATCCTTAGATGGTCGCGGGGGGCTGGAGCCGATCCCAGCTAGAGAGATGATCCGCCGAACTAAAATATGTCGCGCATATCTATCTATATATTGGGCGATTTCATTGGCGATTTTATACCCTCTTTAGGTGGGTTACTCACACCTACATTTCATCGCAGCACCCCTACAATAACAATAATAATCAGGGTTTTCCCTACCATTAAGACACCTATTTCGTAAAATAAAACAATGCTGAGAGTTCTCTACCACGTTTTGCTGTCATTTATGGTCGCGCTAGCTTTTCTGTCCTCTCCTCTGCGTGCTTGACCGAGGGTGGGGCTCAGGTCCTACACACACTCACACACACATTCGGATGGCAGAGCAAAGAGGCCGCGGTGGCGACAGTGAACCAGGTGAAGTGAAGGTAACGTTTTACTCGAGTTGAGAAAACTCGAGGAAAAAGTAGAGAAGCGATATTTCCACCTGCTTCGTCCGTTGTTGCTGTTTTATCGCAACAACAGCGCGTCTGTTAAGCTAATAGCGAATACGAACGAGCTAAAACGAAAGCTGTCTATATGTAGCCTGTTTATCTTAGTCCCCCGCCCCTCACTACCAACTGTACCTGCAGGCAGTGAACAGCAGCAGGATTCTTTACCAATGAAAAAGAACCCCTAACAGCAGGGCCTGACTGGCCACCTGGCAGACCGGGCACTTTCCCGGTGGGCCGATGGGCCTTTTGGGCCGACACAACTGTCTTTGTGTTTGTTTGGTGTTTTTTTGTCTGACCAGCCCATAAAACGGTTAGATCGGCCCGTTTTTTTGGCTGACCCAATCACATATTTAACCCGCCCCCCTTTGGGCTCAGTGCCAAACGTGTGCAAAGCGTTATACACGATATGCTACATCATTGGCCACCGCTGTTCATTGCAGTGATGCGTCAACACGGCTGCCATATTGGTACAGGGAAGCCGCGCCTCCTAACTCATGTAGTCTATTAAGGCAGGAGGTCTATCCACAATTAAAATCATCATAACTCGCTTTTCAACCCGATTTTCAAGCGGTTTGGTTTGTTACAAATGCCATCATGTATTTATGATACAGGATACTTGGTTAAAATGGTTAAAAATACGGGTTTTTATACCAAAATACTTTATCTTATGTAGATAGCCAGTCATATCTCTATAATATAATATTTAAGATGAACATACCTTATGTAATTAGTTTCTAAGTATATTCTTTTTTGTTACTGCATGTAAAATGGCTGCCATGATGATGTAATTTTGTTTATATAAAGACTTAATTAATTAAAAAGATGTAATTACAACAAACACTAAAGATACAGTAAATTTCTGGCAGGCTTCACAATTCTGTTTTAAATTACATTTAAAGTGAAATATTCACATGTTGCTAATGTACATTTTAAGTCACACATAAAAAGTAAAAACTGTATATCCAGTGTTTCAGCAGGGTTGTGCAGTGTTCCAGTGTAACAGTTACACATTCTGATGAACCAATTTTACAGTTTTGTACAACTGAAAATAAAAGCACCAGGGAAACGGCTGCATGTTACAAGAAAGATGAACGATACAAATTTAGCTCTAATCTCATATAAATGCAAAAACAGATTGATGGTGATTGATAAATATAATTTTCAGCATCTTATTGATATATTACTTTGATAAAAATGTTTTTTTTACTTGACATACTCATACTTATTACACAGCTTTAGTGTTTTCAGGGAGTGGCACAGTTGGTATATTAAGGGGAGCGTGAAGATCGGTGGTGTGTGATCAATTGTGATGGGCCGGTCTGGGCCACAATGCCAGGGCCAATTTTTTGTCCCAGTCCAGCTCTGCCTAAGAGTAGGCCTATTGATGAATAATTGGGCCGATAACAGTATGGATAAGATAAAGTTAAAATTCTAACGATACCCGTTCCTATGGCTGGTTAGTGGCTTCCCTGTGACTTTGAGAGGATTAGCAAATCGCAGTTCAAATCTCTTCACTATGAGGTTTGTTTAACCAATGTTATTTTGTGATCATTAGTTTTTATGGCACACAGTGTGATCGCTCACAAAAATGTGAAGGATTACTTCAGAACATCGCTCTGACTTCATCAGTGAGCATATTGGTTTCACACTTCTTGATAATGTCTGAGTGTAATGTGAAAAACTACAACCTGTGGGTTTTTTAAAATATAAATATTGTTATGATGATAGACTAAAATCATGTGGAAATGCAAACTCATTTTTAGGCAAATAACATGACATTTTCTTGGGGGATTTTCTTTCTTTTGAAAGTGAAAGGGGCTGAATAAGTTTGCAAACAGCATATTATACTTTTCATTTTCTTAAAATGTATATATTGTGGTGTCAAACTCATGTTACTTACAAGTAATTCATTATGTATTGTAAATTAAAATATCATATAGAAAAATATGAATGTATTAATTGTTATCCAACGAAATGGGTGATTTAGCAATGATTTCTGCTGATTTTTGCAAGTCAATCTATATAGTGTTTTAGTGGTACATACAGTGTACAGTGTAGTGTGAGACGTTTGGGTCTAGGGTCCTGGAGTAGGTGCCTGCTTTGCCTGGCTGCTATATTGACCAAAGATTAATATCATAACTATCACTTAAAAATTATAATGTGTATTCAATTCCCACATCCCTACCATCCTACCCAACCCCTGCCGCCCATCCCACCAGCAGTCCTTAAAGGGTCAGTTCACCCAAATTACACAAAACCCCAACATATTTTCTCTCTTCGCCCCAGTGGTATCTCTTTATGCAGATAGTTTTGTACCCGAATGCAATAGAGGTGAATCGAATTTAGTTTTTATGTTTTGATTTTATTTGCTTTTATTTATTTATTTTACTGTAAAGCACTGTGTTACTTTGTTTTCCATTTTTTAAAGGTGCTATATACGTAAAGTTACTATTATTATTTAAGCTTTCTAGAAAAGTCAAAAATGTATTTGGTTTAAGAGATGCATTTCTGGCAATAACCTTATTATTATTAAAAATGTAACAGACAAGAGAGAATGTTTGGGAGAAGTTTAATCAGTTATACAGTATTGGCAGCAATGGAACTGTGAGTGTCAGTGTACGGTATGTCACATACTGAATAGGCTCCTGTTTTTTCTTATTGTTTATTAAAGATGAAACTGTACAAAACTGGCTTATCTCAATCAAACTGTATTTAACATCTTTACATTTGTGTGTGTACAATCACATGTGCATTAGAGAACATTTGTCATGGTTCTACCGCTTAACACTGGAAACAGCCACAAATTCATTTACTGATTTATTTGACTTTACCATTTTACACTTTTATTTCTTTTGCTCACTTGTATTTTTTCTCTTTTTTGCCATTTTGCTTTTCGACATAATTCACACAGAATATAAATTGACCTCTGTGTCTCAACATTTAAGAGGTAGAAACCGATTACAAGAAAGCAAGTGGGAACATTAATGGTGCCTTTAATCATAAAACATATTTAGCAGTTTTTGTTTTGCCATTCAGTGCAATGTATGGTAATTACCTTTTTATATCAGCAATGCTGTTGACATTTACTGTATATATTGATCCTTTTGCACATGCCTGATGACATACATCAGTGTAGTAATTGTCCAGAACTGTCAAAAGTGCCACTATGTAAAGTGGAAATGTGAGTGCAATAAAATATGAGCAGTGAAACAGATCTTGTCATTTGTCATTTTTGATTTTGTCATACTGATTACTCTTTGGTTTTGTGTTTTTTCATGATATGTTTTGTAAGCTTTTACAAGCTTATGGAATTAAGTGTCTTTTTGTCACCTTTCACTTGTATGTGATTTGTCATTCCTTATGTTTACAAAGAAATGAATAGTTTACATTGACTTTAGGGGGTAACAAACTAGTGGTAGTTGTAAGGTTAATCACCGACATCCATCACACATTTTTCTTATAAATTAAAGCGTTAAAATCAGGTTATTATTTATTCACATTTATTCTCTGTGCAGAGCTGTTCTGCTCTAACCAAGCTCTGTCAAACACGCTCACATTTGTTTAATCAAATTGAAATATTTCACTAAGAATTGGTTATGGGTAGGTCCATTTATATTTTCCACAGCAGACATTTTGACTTGTCATAGCAGAAAAAGAAGAGGTGGAACTGATAACATTAATGATGGCTCTGTGTCATTTAGGTGTGTCAGTAAAGGTAGAAACACTCAGAATGCAGAGAGGCCACCAGGGGCTGCAGAAACTGCACTTGAACGTCAGCATTTTGTTCTCACTAGAGATGAAGAGGGAGTGTCTAAAGTTTCCTGCCACAGCAGATCCACACTGACACTCCTCTCCACAAATATTATTCAAAATAATATACAGTATGTAGGACACTATACAAGATTTTCTTAAAGCAGAGCTATTCTCCTGTCAGATATATTCAAATTGCTTTGATTTTTAATGTAGGCTAAATGGTTAAATTCCCTGTAAGATGGTATTTATACCAGCCATGATTATCCATCAGAACACTAACTCCAATAATGTTTTTTTCATACCAGGTTGAAGAAGTTTTCCTATTGATTGTAATAGTTCTGTTGTTCCACAAGGTGGGGCCATATGAAGAAAAGTTATGGGTAAATGTAATCTTCCAGCTGTGTAGTATTTGTTTATGAAATTCTGATAACTTACTGGGAAGTTTTGGAATATCAAAACAATTACTTACATTTTTGCTAAAAGTAAAACTAGTCAAGATGGATTAAGTGAGAGCTCTGCATGTGGTGGGACTCCAGAGGTCACCAAAGTCATCACATTTCACATAGTTGTATTAGCTGTAGTTGAAAGTTCTATATAAGTAAATGTGACACCTAATATGATTTATTTTTAAATTGAGACCTACATAGCCCTTTAAGGCCACATTTCAGCTGAGGAAGGAATAGCTGAGGAAATGAAGACAGTTCACTTCCTTCAGTGGGAAGATACGTGAGAAGTTTGACATAGTTACAATAAGGTGACATTACAAAGAAAACAAAGTGAAAGTAGACATCATATGATGAGATTTTCCATTCCTCAGTGCATCAACTCCAAACAAACCTTAACCACCTCACCTTGAAGATGAACTAAATTCTGCATGTACCCGTTTTAGCTTGAAATGTCACAGTGTTGCACAATCTCTTTCATGCTGTGTTGTAGATAGCTCTTCTGTTCTCCTTTTCACTTTTACTCTGACACTGTGACGCAGATCGTTGCAGCAGGATCAAGAACATGGTACTTGAGTCAAATGTTTTTAATGAAGTTTATTTTTTCTTGTATAATGAAAATATGATTTTAGAGATTAATAATAGACTAAAACATGGAGGTTTTTCACATGTTCATAATGTGTTTTGCTGTCAGAAAAATAATTTGAAAACTAGAGAAGCATTTCCTGAAGAAAATGTGTGTGATTGCTGTGCACATTGATGCAGATTGCTGTTGTTTTTCAAGACATAAGAAAACTCCTTAATGTATTGGCTTAGTTATAGATGTAATGGGAGTGAATGGGGACTTTAAAACACTTCTGCATTAGGCTTTAGAGCATTTCGCTATGTGTCATTATAATGAGCTTATTTATAGTTGACCAGTGTGTAATATAGTGTTTAGAAGATTTTGAGACTGGAATGGAGTTTGTACTGTATACAATAGCTGAGCTATAAATACAATATCTCACAATATCTCGGCCATTGTATATGTGATGTTTTTATAACTTAACTTAATAATTATAACAGTTATCAAAAACAAAAGTTAGAGCAGACATGCACAAGAATTATGCACAATTTGACATATCAATTGTCTTGGTAGCATTAAAACTGTACAGGAGATGTGTTGCTTTTTTTCAGGAATTGCTCATTAATTATGCAAATATATGGTTTTTGAGTTACAGGTGAGCAAAAAAAGGCACACAAAGTATGTAAGTAACAAGTGTGCAAGACGAGTGTGATCAGACTAATGATGCAAATATATTAGTGAAATGCTGCCGAGGTGCGAGAGTGCAGTAACAACAGATTTAAAAGAAAATGGCGGCCACAAAGACATATAAGCACTTGTAGTGGGTGGACACTCACATTTGTATTTCTGTATTTGTGACACATAATTGACTAGCCCCTAATCCTAACCTTAACCATTACAACTACATGCCTAGCCCCAACCCTTAACACAAGTCATCTCTCTTGCTGTAGTTGTAGGGAATACATCTTACATTTACAAGAAAAAAATATTCTCAATTTAATTGAATGGAAACTAAATTTTAGGACATTACTACAAATCAGCAAAAGGCTGCACCTTCTGGGCCGATGTGAGTTTTTTACTGACAGTATATTGTGAGTGTGAAACATACCAAAGCCAGCTGGCACTTCCTGAGTGGTAAACAATGTTCTGCTTATGACACATGACTGACTAACTGTCCCTGCTTACACTGTGCAGCGCTAACACTCCAACACATACACACACATGCAAGCTATATGTCCTAAGCAGAGGTGTCTTTAAGTGAAAGTATGGATGACACAGAACGTGTAATTGCTAAAGCAGAAGACAAATGAATTGTGAGTTAGAATATGAAGACATATTATCAAAGGGAAAAACAAAAGGCAACAATATGTTAGAAATTCATTGAATTAATTAATATATCCATCATTTAAAGACAAAATAAGTCAAACAAGTTGAATTCTTTGATGATTGAAAAAAAAAACACGATCACATAAGGAAAAAAAAATTAAAGAAACCTGCAGCAGCCAAAAATGCACTATTTCATCATTTCATAATTCACTGCATCATTTCACTGTCTCTGCTCAAGCAGACCAATCTGTGTCTCTGTCAGGAAGCTAGTGGTGAAAACAAGTACATTTACTCAAGTACTGCACTCAAGTGCAAATTTGAGGTATCTTGAATTTAACTTGAGTATTTTCATTTTTATGTTACTAATACTTCTACTCCACTTTATTTTAGAGGCATATATTGTACTTTTTACTTCACTACATCTATCTGATAGCTACTGTATAGAAGCTTGTTACTTTTCAGATTCACATTCTTTGTATGATTGTACATATGAAAAGCTTATATGATGCATTGCATATGATGTGTGCAGATACCCAACAGTATATAAAGTGGTTAGCACCACCTTGACCTGCTGCAACATATAAATGCTGCTTATTAATGTATCAGTAATAATAATAATCAGTAATATAAATCAAACAATGTATTTAATTTGACATTCTGAATGGGGCCATTCTGCAGTAATTAGCAATGTCACTTGTGCCATTGCAGTTGTCACATCATTTCCTGTGCACAGCAGACGAGTTGGTCAGTGTTCAGATTAAAAAAAAGGAAGTAAAAGAATGAAATTGTTAAGGAAGTCGTTCAAATGAGGAAGCTTCAGTGCTCCACCACCTCACTGTGTGTCAGTCCACGGACATACTGTTAATTTGCACCAGCTGGAAAACACGCTAGATAAACTGTGAGTGATTGACTGTTTTCATATGGTTTTGACAGCACATTTTTTGTTTGTCAGGAGCTGGCTGAATTTAAGATGACCTGTTATGTTGTTCAGACTGCTGGCAGCTGATTTGCTGAAGGACTGAAGGAACCAAACGAGAGGAGGTTCAACCCTACTTCTTCACCACCTTGTATACAGTAAGTGAAGTATTTTCTTTTTGGTTTCTTCCTGGTTAAGATATGACTTTTTGGACTTCACTACCACAAATCCTTGTTCCAAACTGTTCATCTTTTTTGTGCAATTCAAGAAATAGCAGTTCCTTTTCTTACTGGTATTTATGTTTTACCAAGTTATTTCGTCTCTCACTTGCTAACTTATTTTTGATAAAAACACAAAAAGAATCTGCCAAAGTGAGTGAGATCATTCCACTTGCCCCCAGTGCAGTTGCCCTTGTTTCAGGAAATTCATTATTATTTTCAAATGAATAAAATAGATAACAGAATAGAATCATTTCATGTGTGTTCAAGACAAATTCATTGCCCTAGTATTGTTCTTTTATTAACTTAGCGCACGGATAGAGTTTTCTTATAAATTAAATTAATATTTAAGGACTTGTTACATGTTGGGTGCAGACTCAGATGACCAGGAGGCACTTTTATTTTCATGAGTAAAAATAGTTTGTCCAGGTCTTTATTAGTAGTGGAAAGTAATGGAGTACATTTTCCAAACAATTGTACTTAAGTCAAATTTTAGGAACTTTACTTCAGTATTTCCATTTTCTGTCTACTTCACTACATTGCAGAGGGAAATATTGTACTTTTTACTGAACTACATTTTTTCACAGCTGTAGTTACTTTGCACATTCAAATTTAACATTAAAAAAACATGAGAAGCTTATAAAATACAATACATTGTTAAAGACTGAACCAGGGTTGTAGCGTCTACTCTACCCATGTCACATTTGAGATGTCTACGAGTCGTTAGCAGTTCCACCAAAGAGACATTTCCCCTCTAAACTTACCAGATGGTTTCCTTTCAACAGTTTAAGTCGAAAAGGGATAAAAGTATGCGGTATTTCACAAAAAAGAAAATATATATTGCATATTGCTGTGTGTAGCACAACTTTCTTCTACGTTCTTTCCAACCACAGTAATCATCTGACGACTCTCCAGATTTCTGTAGTGACCCTTTAGAGGTGGCCCACCCCGAGGTTGGGAACCACTGAATTAAACTACCTAACTATCGAACTGTATGTGGTTAAATCTAGCTCCACCTCGACCAGCTAGAGTATTGTAACGTGATATATAACAATATATCATCACTGGGGCCATTTTTCTGCAGAAGTACTTTTACTTTATACCTCTGTACTTTTACTTCAGAAATATTTTTAATGCAGGACTCATGCATTGCTGGTTCTTTTACTTGAGTAAAGGATCTGAGTACTTGTACATGAAGAGATTTGTATAAGCCTGGCTTCTGTTGTTAAACTGCCTGATTTCCTTCTGGCATAATCATACTTTCATATATGTTTTGAGCTGCTGGAAAGCTGATCACAGGAAGCAGTTAGCAAGCTAAGTAGAAAAAAACTTTGTCTTATACCAGCACTCAACTCAACAAACTGTAGCAGCTGCTACAAAATGATTATTATACAATTGCAGGCAAGGGCACTTCTGTATCTGTACTAGTTTGTTTTTTTAAGTATGTCTGCTTTACCACAACCAAGACATCCACCTTGATATCTTGATAATTATGAAGAGATGCTGCTTTGAGAAACTAAGAAAAAAGCAGAGATGTATGTTTGTGTCTGTGTGTGTGTGTGTGTGTGTGTGTGTGTGTGTGTGCACGCGCATGCGCAAGGCTAATATTTTCTTAAAGAAAGCACAAAACCTGGATTCAGATATGTTGATATAATAATCTCACCACAAGGTCCATTTAGTAGCTGAACTAAAGCTTTCAACCATATCACATAATCTTCCTCTGCAGATGGAGTTGCCAAGTTATCATGAAATTCTAGCCTATGAATGTCATTTTTTGTGTTTTTTTTCTGTGCATTGCTGCTCAGCAAAATTAACTTTTTTTACCATCATTGATGCCTAAATTTTAAGGACCATAAGTTCTCTATGTAGAACTGTACTGTTCTGTACTACTGTGTGTTCTCTTTCCTCCTGCTCTCGCTCTCGCTCTCTCCCTCTCTCTCTCCCCCTCTCTCTCAACCCAACCGGTAGAGTCAGATGACCGCCCACCCAGAGCCTGGTTCTGCTCGAGGTTTCTGTCTGTTAAAAGGGAGTTTTTCCTTGCCACTGTCGCCTAGTGCTGCTCATGGTGGGAACTGTTGGGTCTCTGTAAATATAGAGTTGGTCTAGACCTGCTCTATATGAAAAAGTGCCCTGAGATAGCTTTGTTATGATATGGAGTTATATAAATAAAACTGAATTGAATCAAAACAAAACATGACTGTAATCTAACTATGTTAAATTAAGTGGCAGAGTGAAAAGATAAAACATATTGTGCTGCTCTTGACAATAAAGGTATCTGAGTTGAATCTGTGATTGCTTTACTTTAAAATAAAGTGAACAAAAATAAATTAAATTTTTGACAAAACTGACACCAATTCAGGAATCATTTTGTTCTGGTCTAGGTCTTCAGAGTGATGTTCTAAATTTCCTCCTCCCTGCTCTCATGACACACTCATGATACATTAAAATATTTTTAGGTACTCTTTCTTTTACTTTCTTGATTGTCCCCGAGGGTTTAGGTGATCAGTAAGTCACACACTGACAAACAGTCAGATAATACAACACACTACAACTCATATGCAATTAACATCAAACCGGCACAAAGCAAAACTAAAAAGATAAAAGATTAATCTCCCAGAAAACCCAACCAACCCAGTTCTATAACATCCAAAATTGGACAAATTCTCCAGTATGACAGGAGTTTAACAGGCCTATGGCAACAGAAGTCCAAAAAGTCCTTTTAGTCTGTTTAGCTAGAAGTATGTGAAAAAATAGGTGTATATATAAACATATATACAAATATATATTAAAAAGCCCCAATGACCAACAACATAAATAAAATGTCTATATACAAGTCAAGTGTTTCAGTGAGTAGTAAAAAATACAATACAGAGAGTGCAAAGAAATAAATATTGATTGGCTATACATGTAGTGGATCATTGTGTACAGTATTCATGTATACATACAGTATATACAGCGTGCAATATTTATGTTGACAGTGCATGATTATATGTACATGTTAAAAACGGTGCATTTTAAACTGTAAAAATATAATATAATCTATAATGGAAGTTAGTGGATGTTTTGGTGTTACACGGTTATTGACACTGTATGACTGATTTAAGTGTTCATCAGAGAGATGGCCTGTGGGTAGAAACTGTTCTTGCATATGGTTGTTTTGGCGTACAGTGTTCTGTAGCGTCTACCAGAGGGTATAAGTTAGAACAGGTTGTGTCCAGGGTGTGATGGATCTGCAGTGATGTTTCCTCCCTGTGACTCTTGGGCCTTTTTGATGATGGAGTCTATGTTAGACACCCACTTTAGGCCCTGGGAGATTGTGGATCCCAGAAACCTGAAGGATTTCACAGCAGACACAGTGCTGTTGAGTATGGTGATGGGGGGCAGTGTTGGGGGGCTCCTCCTGAAGGTCATCTCCACAGTTTTTTACAGTGACAGTAAAATGAGGTGATGAACCTCTGAAGTTGTTGGAAACAGATGAAAATGGTGTACTGTGGAGCTGCAGTAGATGTAAGTGTTGTGGTTACTCTCAAGCCATATTTGCATGGGACTAGTACGAAATTACCCCCCTCCCCCTCGTCTGTGTTTCGTGCGCTGCATTCGCACGGGATAAGCAAAGTCTGTATTTTACTCAAATTTACTGACATTATTATTATTATTGAATAACAATATTAGTAAATAGAATAAAATAGATAATGAAAGCAATTCCAAAAGCTCAGGTGGTTGACCTTGAATGATATAGCTATACAACTACAACTCAGTGTGGTACATAATACTTGTGTCAACAGATCCCCTATCTCAAATGCCATCTTGTAGGGTTCAGGGAACTCATGCCCACAAGACTAGTGCTAGTGTTGCTCACTTGTGCTTACAGAGGTTCAACACCAATAGTTCACAATTTTATAAAGAATGTCAAATTAGGGCTTTTGAGAAACTTGGAAGTGTACTAAAAATTAATCTTTTGTACAATCCTTCCCTCCCAGATTACACAAACAAAGATTAATGAAGTGCTGCTCAATGTAAAGTCATGCATTGTAGGTTGCTTGTTTAACAGATGCTCATGCTAAATACACAGCCCTCGAATATGTTGACACGACCGCAGCTGCAAGTGAGAAGTGGCGTTGAGGCGGTGTCACACAGTTTTTTTTGCTTCCAGGCGGACTGTAGTTGCAGTGACAGATCAGTCCACTAGTATCAGACAAATGACTCTTGATTCTAGAAAGTTCTCAAGATTAGTTGCTTTGCATTAGAAACACATAAATCATTGGCTGGGAGCAGTGGCTTACAGCTTAGAGAAACGGGTGTGTGACTGGACCTGCACGTCACATCCTGCACCTCTGTCCCTCCATCCAGCCACATTCCCACTTCCCCAGGCCCCTTCATTGCCATTCTCCACGAGCCTTTCTCAAACTGGACCCTTCCCACTCCCACTCCGTCATGGAGTTTAACTCTTTTTGTAGTCACACTCACAGCTGAATGAAGCACCCTTCGTTAAGGTGTAGCAAATAATACAGCGGCAAGCTTCGGGACAAACTTCTCACTCCCGGGCGGAAACAGGAACTGTGGTAACTTTTGGTAACCATGGTTTTGTATCAACATCTTTTGGAAGCGGAAACACATTACAATCAAATGAACATGTCTACCATTTTCTAGACTAGAGAAGGGTATTTTTGATCTTAAATACAATGTAACCTTTGAGTTGTTAACCTCTGCATGACAATATTAAATATCTATCTTAGTTTGAGCAGTTTACGTTTGTACAAGAAGTCGCACGGAACTTACATTTGTACAGTACACTGTCTTCCATGACAAATACAGCACAGCGTTGCACGTGGTCAGTAAGCCAGCACTGATGTAGACTCTGACACTGCAGGATAAATGTGTGATTAATCTCATTAAGTGTCATGCCCTTGAGCAAGACATGTGAGTGGAGCTGCTCATTGGCTAACAAATCAGACTGTGGTTGTGGTTGTACTGGGAGGCTTCCAGCTGTGAGTGTAGAGAAGAGCAGCTGTGCTCAGTGAACCAACTTCTAATATTATGTTCTTGTGACAACAAGCTAGCAAAAAGTGGTCCCTGGTACTAGCTGATCTCATCCAACAGACTTAAAGCTACACTAATCACCATTTTTTACATTAACAATGGATCAAAGGACAATTTGTAATGTAAAGTGTTGCTGATAGTGAAGAGGTCACTGACAATTATCACCAACTCTGCAGCTCCCCTTGTTTCCAGCAGCAGCCAGCAGCAGACAGACACGTTTAGAGACTAGCTTGTGAACATGGTGGAGCATTTAACAGCTAAAAAGCCAGACATTTTTCTTAGGAGTTGGTGGAGATCAAACCAGAGCTAAAAGCAGAGAGAACATTAGACTTACATTCATCAGGTGGACCCAAACACCACTCCAAATGAATAATGTTACACCGTGTCTGCTGGATGTGTAAATAAAAAGATTAAAAATTACATTGTGGTTATTGATGGCTAACATGTCTGCCATAACAACTTTATAAAGTGATGATATGTCAATGCTATGCTTACAGCTTGTCCTACTGCCCCCAAGTGGCCAAAAAGATCAATTAATGCATCTTTAATTCCAGTGATGTCATCAAGCAGACTAAAGGCATCAGTATGCTTTAAACAAAGTACTTCAAACAGCATCTAAAACCCTGTCTTCAAAGGGCTCACACTGGGCATTGCATAATCAATTAAACTGGCTACACCAGTTGTGAGAGCAGCACGTAAGTGGTGTGTATGCGCCACAGAGACCCACTCTACAAGCGTAAAAAATAGACCAGTCTTCTATTTATATTTTTTTATGCAAGGTGTGTGTGGCCCTTTTACACAGAAATGGGTCATTAAGTGTCTATATGTTTTTTTAAATTAAACTACCGGTACACAGGAAAATACTCTAGCTTGTTGGCAGTTTGGTTTTCAGATTTTCTATTATTCTGCATTTATTTTGCCAGTACCAGCTGGTGGTTGCTTAGTCTGTAGATGTTAACTTACCCATATTAAACAAACTCAGTGAAAAAGTTTCACAGCGCTGTGCTGGGTCCAAAAACTAAAGACACAATCCCAAAATGAAAGCTCACCATCTTATTCTGCCTGTGACTCACACAACCCTATGTCTTACGTGCGCTGCAGGTATAGCCAGTAAAAAGATACAATCCGCGGCACATCCACTCCGCAAACGGTCTGCATACATTACGTGTTCAATGTAGCCAAGGCCAAGACTGCAGACATGCACAACTGCAGTGCTGAGGAGTTTGCATAGGTGTCTTGCTGTAGCTGTGTTGTGGTTACTCTGGTTACTGTAACAAGCATCTTACTGCTAATGTCAGTCAAAAGGTGTGGAAATATTTTTATGACTCAAGGCCTTTTGTGTTGCTAGTTATTTTGTGCACTTGTCAGTTTTCTGCTAGTAAAGTATAACAGTGGTCAGATGTTGATTAGTTTGTTGATTGGCTGGTCCATCCAACAGTTGGGTCCAAACCAGGATATCTCACCCACTACTGGCCACACTGCCTTGAAATTTGGTATTGACATTCATGGTCCCCAGAGAATGAATCCTAATGTTTTGGTGACCTGTGGTGAACTTTTTAGCCATGCTAGCAATGTGGCTCTATGAGGTCCAAGTGTATTAATCTTGATTCTTATTTGATTTTACTTTTGTTTTTAAGGATAATTGCATCCTGGTGGCTGAACTTTGTGAGAGGCCTTCCTTAAGGGAGCCACCCTCCAGAAACCAACATGGCTGACATGGTGAATACATTACCATTCTTCTATGGCAATATCACCAGGGAGGAGGCGGAGGACTACCTGCGGCAGGCAGGCATGAGCAACGGCTTATACCTACTACGGCAGAGCCGAAACTATCTCGGAGGCTTTGCACTGTCTGTGTCATATTCAGGCCGCTGCTACCACTACACAATTGAAAGAGAACCCAATGAAACATATGCTATCGCTGGTGGTAAGAGCCACAGGACCCCTGTTGATGTGATTGACTACCACTCCCAGGAGATGGATGGCCTTGTGTGTCCGTTAAAGAAGCCCTGCAACAGGCCCAAGAACATGCAGCCAAAGGTGGGGCCGTTTGAGGACCTAAAGGAAAAGCTGATCCGGGAGTATGTAAAGCAGACCTGGAATCTGCAGGTTAGTTTCAACTCTATCCTGTAAGTAGAAGGAAGGTCATTTGGAATATCTAGAATGCAAAGTCCGTAGAGCAAGAATATCAGTAGTAATACAGTCAGGCTACTTATTGAAAAAACAATGGTTTATTACAACTTGGGATTTATTTGTTTATCAGTTATGATAACATTGTATTAGTATTTACTGAGATTTTGAAAAGCAAAAAATTGGTCAAACGGGGCAAGAAGCACAAGCAGTCAGACAGGTTCCAAAACAAACTGACAAAATTTAGTCAGGTTATCTAAACCACTTTAGAACCAATGCTCCAAAGAAAGGCAGGATACACAGGGTAGGCATCACACATATATGAACCCATAGTTAAAAGCAAGTGGATTACTAACTAGCCAAAGATCTGGCTTGGCATGTGTATTCTTCTTATTATAAGCGTGGGCTCATGTGTGTGTGCAGGGAGCAGCTCTGGAGCAGGCCATTATCAGCCAGAGGCCTCAGCTTGAGAAGCTCATTGCCACCACTGCACATGAAAAAATGCCCTGGTTCCATGGAGCAATAACACGAGAAGACTCTGAGCCCAGGCTTCAAAATGGATCCCGTACAAATGGAAAATTCCTGTAAGTATTTTACAAGTGTCTTTGTATAGCTTTTGGCTGTGTTTATGGTAAATGGTGTAAGATGAATTGTAACAAATGCATCCTAATCTGACCAGTTGTTTCACCATATGCGAGAATCTTGCAAATTTCTTCAGAGTTCACAATATCCAGAACATGCTCAAAGAATATACTCATAAACACCACCATTCTCCACATTGAATACTCAAATTCAGATCCACTGTTATGACCATGTCACACAAAATCAAACCTCTGCCTCAAAAAACCTACTTCATTGCAAATGTTAATTTCTGAGAAACTTTCTCGCTCTTGAAGTCATCATCTCAGGCAGGTTTTCCTCCCAAGTCCCCCAATTATTTTCCCCAATTCAAATCTCAGCAAACCATTTCAAACCTTTAACTTTAAAGGTACTATGTGTAGCAGTTTACTTGCTTTGTATTGCCAATGTGTGAACGGATTGTAATATAACTTAAAAAACTAGACCTTCCCCGTCTTTCTCGGTTGCCTATAACAGACTTATTTCTATGTAAAGGACTTGGGAAGGTTTTGTAGGGAAAATCCAAAGGATGTGATGTTTACGCGTACTTCTAGGTCAGTGTTGCCAACTCTCACGCTCCTGGCGTGAGACACACTTTCACGTTCAGTCTTACGCTCTCACGCTTCCCAAACAATTCTCACGCCAAAACACTGCAACAGCAACAGAGATGAACAGGCGAGCGGTGGGGTTATTTACTGTAACCCCCATTCTATGAGTATAGGCTCTTAAATTACTCTCTGTTTGGTCCGCGATATGTGTGCGATGCTTATCGCCGTGTTGACAGCTGTTCTGGCAGAAAACCCTGTGCTGGAGCTCATAAGGCGTTCAAGCAAGCTAGTGAGTGAGTGTGTGTGTGTGTGTGTGTGTGTGTGTGTGTGTGTATGTGTGTGTGTGTGTTCATATTTGGCTGAGTGAGTGAAACTGTGTTCATGTGTATATTTGTGTGTATGTGTGTTCATGTATTGGCTATGTGTCTGCAGTAGGATAGGTTCTTGTGTTCTTTTGTTTCTTTTTGTTTATTTCTGGTTCTTGCTACTTGTGAACATTCAATAAAACGGTGTAGTTTTGATAGTGGAAACAACACGTCTTTGACTTTCATTAGTGAATGAACCTGTGCGCCCTTTTTAGGGTTAGTGTGTCTAATATTGTGAAATTGTGAGTATTTCCCAGGGTGGCGTAGTCACAGTACGCTACACGTAGATCCATGTAGCTTAGCAAAGTTACAGCTAGCTGGCTAACCTTAGCTTGCTTGATCGCTAACATCGCTAGTAAAATACTATTTGATTACCTTGCCAAATTAATTCACCAGCACTAAAACCGGGACTAAAAGTCACTGAAGAACATCTGAAATCATGACTTGGAAAAAAAATTTGGAAGGATTTGGGTTACCTAATTTCTTTACTTTGCCTTCTTAAGAATCAGTCGTACAAAGATGAAAACATGAAGTGGCTACTAATTGGATGCATTATAGTTAATCTTTGCAGATTAGATAAAGTCTTATTTTGTGGATACAGTCAGATCGGTGAGCCGGACAGCTGTTTTTAATAATAATTAGCTTTTTGTGAGCTAATTTTTATTGACACTTTATTGTCTGCCGTGACTGTTTCAGCTTTAGTTCTGCCATTTTTCACAAAAGCATCAGATAACTGTGACAAAAAATTCTGTCCGTGTCAATAGGAAATATATTTTTTCAAAGTATTTTGTACTGCGTTGTTTTTGCAGGGCAGCGATATTCTGTCTGGGGCCACAGAAAATAATATCTTATTATTAATGCTATAATAATAGTGATTCATTGAAGTTCTTGCAATGGAGACAGTACGTTCAGAGTTACAACTCTACCAGTACAGTGTTATGTTCCCTCAGGGCTGTCATTTAGATCTGCTTGTGAGATGTGAATGAATGGGAATGCTGCAAAAGCTTTCATCCTAAATCAACAACAACAACAGCAGTACAATATTGATTTCCATTACATTTATTTTAATATATTAAATGTTTAAAATGTGTCTTCTGCTTTGTTATGCTTGAACCAAGCGAGTGTAGAGTATTTATAGAAGCTAAAGCTTCAGTTGAGAGGCAGTGGTCTCGGCTGAAGAAACACAGAGGAACACACACACACACTGTGGTTTCCGCTCTGGCAGTTTGCAAGGGACTTCCTGAAGTAGCCAAACAAGAGGAAGAATGAAAACAGGGTGAGATGTGACTGTTCTGTCCCTTTTCTCATGAAATGTGTAGGATGAAACTTTTGGTTTCCACTGACAACAGGCTCATGTTATGATTATAGCTTTAAATACATTTTTATGTGAGTATTCCAGACACTTTGTATCCATGGCTAGAATATTCTAGAGTCACTTGCAAGGTTAGGCTTTGGCTTCCAAGAGTGGCCAACAACACTTAAAAAAACACTATTACAATTGGTTATGCTATATTTCTATATATTTTTATTTCTATAATATTTTTGAATTTCTTATGTTATTAAAATATAATTTAGATCACAAAAGGGACTAGCACAGTTATAAATAATGATGACACGCCATCTATTTAAGTTCCTGTTTAGTTCCAGTAACTGAGCTTGTCTTTATTACTGTAATGTCACTGCTGGTTCTTCTTCTTTATCGACCAAGGTACAGCTGATATACTGTATTGTAACAAGTGGGGTTAAATACTATTAAAACTTTCCCTGGTGGCAAATACCAAAAAGTCAAATAGAATAAAATGATACTTGAATATTTGTTTCAAAACAAGGTTTCAAGGTGCTCTACAGGGGCATATGAAAAGACTAAACCAATAGAGATAAAAGGAACAACAGTAATAAATATGATAAGAGCAGGTCATGAAGCATTAGTAAAACAAATCAGACAAAATAAAACCAGGTAATTGAAAAGTACAGTAGAATAAAATAAAATAAAACAAAGATGCAATAAATAAATAACGTTTGTGAAATTGATTTTATTTATTTAACTGCTACTATATTTTTGAAGGTCTAAATGCTGCTTCAAATACACTGCTGGTATAGAAATACTGTAATCAGTAGAATCTGTAAAATTAACTTTACTGAACTGGAGTGGTACGATCTGCTCTCTCTACGTCTGTCTGGCAACTGCATTTTCTACAAGCTGAAGAAGAGAGTTGTTTTATGACTTGAGCCTCTGTACAAGGATTTACATGATCTAAATGTGCCGCATGTATGACACAAGATCAACACAAGACAGAGTAGAACAGATCTGGCTTTTGAAATACCCCCAGTCAAATGAAAGCTTTCTGTCATAAATAACATCAAAGTTTGAGGTTCAACATTTACAGTCAAGACTGTTTTCAGAGTAGAGATAGACCAAGAAACAAGTTTTGAATCATCTACTGCTGAGTGCTACTAAGACAAGACATTAGAAGTTCAACTACAATACTGGTTTTAGAGTATATGAAAAAATCACAAATACACACATGCACATTTCAAGCACATGAAATTAATAATTTCTCATGTCAAATATAAATAAATATGATATTTGACATGTGAAATGTCCAAAAACCATATAATTCTTTACAGTATGTGACATCGGCATGTGTGGCATGTGACACTGCGTTTCACCTGTGATAAACCGTGTGTCTATATGAATTTATTTCATGTAATATGTATTTTACATGTCATGTCTTATGTCTACATGTGAAATACCTTAAAATCACATGCACTTATATCATGTGAATATGTGCTTTTTTTCAGTAGGAGTAGCCTATTATTATAATTTTGAATCATACTTTTCTTAAATTAAATTCATGTATGTCTGTTTTATCATTTTCCTTTCCTTTATCATTTGTGCACAGCTCCCTTACCTTTTACCTTTGGTAAAACTATTGCAAGTTTGCATTGGACACATTTTTTAAAATTATTAATAGCAAAATATGTGTAAAAATCAAGATAGAAAATACATGACAAAATACCACTGAATTTGAAAGGTTTTTAATCATTGTGTGACACAAAATTGTACACACAAATGTGATTTTTCACTAAAACAATTAGGATGTGATGTGTTTTGGTTTGGTGTAAAGTTTTAAATATATTTATTAAGTTTAAAAATGGTTGTGGCCAAACCTGTCTACATGTTATAAGCAAATAAGAGTAATTCTTAACAATATGAAAAAGAGCTGCTATTGAAAGCTGTCACTTCAACAGTTAAAATATCAAAAAAGTTTCATAAAGGTGTATCATCCATCCACAAAAGTCTAAAACCATAAACCATCAACACTGATAAGCAGTACAGAGGTAGTGAAGTCATGAAGAAGAGGAGACATAAATAATACACTTACTACAAGTCTACCATACAGACTTTTCAAGTCAGATCAAACTTTTCTTGTAACCTCGATGTATTTCCTGTATGGTTTAGTCGTGATCTTTGTACAGATACAATTGTTTTGATGAATGACTGTGTTTTCTTTATAATATACTGTTCATGATATATTTTTGAGGCATTTGTTTCCATGGACAGATTAAACAGTGCTTAACACCATCTCTGGATGTGGTAATAGTGTTGAAACCTTGGGCTGAAACTGTTCAGTAAAAATTTGGATTTGAGTTTGTGTCGAGCATCACTCTTGACATCCTTAATAGCCTTACACATACACACTACACAAACATGTCCCATTTCTTCTCTTCACTTTCTTCTTCTTGTGTGTGCAGGATCCGACAGAGGGATCAGAATGGATCCTATGCTCTGTGTTTACTACATGAAGGACAAGTCATGCATTATCGCATTGACAGGGATAGGACTGGCAAGCTTTCTATCCCAGATGGCAAGAAGTTTGACACCCTGTGGCAGGTTATCACAATTATTTTCATATTTCTGGTTATTTTCATGTTATTCTTTAACTATGACTCTCAGGATTAGGTTTAGATTTAATTATTAATATTATTAATATTATTGTTTATTTTTTAGATTTAGGTTTTTTTTTTTTCCAGGTGTCTGAAGTGTTGCTCAGTGACTGTCACCCATTTTATTCTTTCAGAAGTAATAATATGATGTTCTTCATGGTTGTTATAGTTACACACACACACACACACACACATATATATATATATATATATACATAGAAATCATAGATATGCTGAGGTCAGGAGTCCAAATTCCCCCAGCAGATCCACCATTTTTGACTAGCCACCCAAAAAATCTGTAACATTTTCTGATTATTTTAAATCTTTGGTCTGGTCTAAATGCTGTTTCAAAGCTTTCTCCACATTGCCAGGAATATACAGTACATCTGCTGGAGAAATACCAACACCCTTTATTTCATTTATCAATTATTTTTGTCTAGAAATAGTAGACA
The DNA here is from genome assembly GCA_008360985.2 of Macquaria ambigua. NCBI lineage: Eukaryota > Metazoa > Chordata > Actinopteri > Centrarchiformes > Percichthyidae > Macquaria > Macquaria ambigua. The sequence goes on along the minus strand of VMKM01000857.1, from coordinate 64,757 downwards.
TATATACATAATAGATGCTGACTCTAGAATGACCACAGTCAGCTTTGAAAAACACCTCATGTAATTTGTGTGTAATTGCAGAATATAAAGAATAGTTCATCATTCATTGACAAACAACAGTGTTTCCACCTAACACTTCCGTGCAGCATCTCTGGCTATAGGACAGGTTTCCAGATAGGATCGGTGAGCACACGTTTTGGTTTTGGTCTCTGTACCGAAACGATTGGTACCAAACCACCTCAGTGTGATGACAAGGCTTCAGGAAGCTGCACACAGTCACTGTACCAAGCTGTTGTTTGTCAAGAACTAGTTCCAGCATGAACCAAAACCAACCACTGTCATTTTTACATTTCTGTTTGTGTACATATTAAACAAACAAGATACATGTCTATTAGTGAGCTTTAGAGGTGTTAGTAGGTGTATTTGAACTTTGGACGGAGCTAGGCCAGCTGTTTCCCCTGCTGTCTTTATGCTAAGCTTGGCTAACCATGTCCCGATTCCAGATCTGTACTCAACACAAAGACATGAGATTAATATCCATCTGAACATTTCGCTCTCAGTAAGAACGAGAATAAGCGTATTTCCCAAAATGTTGAACCATTTCTTTAAAATTCCCACATTCCTAGAAACAATACAGACACATGAACTTGGTGTCCTCAATTGTTGCTACAGTCTAGCATGTTCCCCAGAGTACCTTTCCCCTTCACCCTCAGGACAAACTTTTTCATGTTTAACCCTACTACTATGATGTCTCTAAGAATAATAACGTCAACTATTCTGGGGTATAATGAAAATTTTGGCTTTTGAAGAATGTTTGAAAGACTTTACACTTTTAGTCTTGTGTGTCCTGACCATTCTAATGAGTGTCTGATATGTTAACTTCTCTCTAAACCACAGCTGGTGGAGCACTACTCATATAAACCAGATGGCCTGCTGCGAGTACTAACAGAGCCCTGCCCAAGACCTGATGGAGGAATTGGTAAAAATACACACAACTACTCAAAACGTCATTCAAAGTGAAGTCCACTGCATATTAATGAAAATCTAACAACTAAAAGTGTAGGAGTATATTCAAATCTGATCCACATTTGTTATATCCTGTGTTCATAGGGCTGATAGGACGGCCACTGCTTCCACGGGACCATCCTGGATTAAGTAGTACCCTCGTAAGTTCTGCATGTGGGTGTGTGTCAGTGCATATGTGTGTGTGTGTGTGTGTGTGTGTGTGTGTGTGTGTGTGTACTGTTATTAAAGCTTGAGTGTGGGACTTTTATATATAAATGAATGTCTGTTACATTCAAGCCGTTGCCAGGTGAGTTCACACAATGCTGATTAAACCAATCACCACCAGGTAAAATCTCTCTGTATTTCTCAGTATACCGGAGTTTTTAAATCTGATGTCTGTGGTGACATTCCCGGTGGCAGCTGTAGTAAAACCATAGCTACTTTGTCTCTACGGTTGCTCCCCTCAGCTCTGGCAAACCAGAGCCATGTAGAGAGAGAGTCGCATCAACAGAAGTTCAAAATGCTTGATGGTCACATGATTCATGTAGACTTCAGATAGTTCTCTCTACATGGCTCTGGTTTGCCAGAGCTGAGGGGAGCAACCATAGAGACGAAGTAGCTACAGCAACTAGGAGTATGGAGGAAAAACATAAGAAGCTCCAAGAAAAGTTTCGGATGTTGCAGATGAAAAGGAAACTCTGTGTTCAGAGGAAGGATTACAGTCAAGAAAAGAAACAAACATGGATAACTATTGATGTAGCTTTTCCTGGTTGGAGAGGCTGAAAGAAAGAAAGTGTTAATTACTCTCACTGCCAGAAGGAAGAGACAAACATTCTGCACTCCAACTTTAATGTATTTGCATATTCTTATGGTCCTGTGCATATGTCCAAGAAAACAGGAAGTTATCCACTCACATGTCTCATGTGTTGAGTGAAAGGAAATGAGGATGCTGCCTGTATACCTGCCAGCACTGATTTATGTATTAATCTTTATTTTTACATATTTTGTTAATCACAACTTTGTGTCTGAAATGGGTTTAAATGATACATTTAGTTGTTATTCTATGTTTTCTCACAATAGAACATTGACATAATTATAGATAAATTATAAGAATTTCATAGTTAGATTGAAACTGTCTATTCACCATCTTGTATGTGAATATTTAAACCAAATGAAAAAAAACACAAAACATTCTCACTTTCTTCTAATGGTATCTATTCATGCAGATACATTCGGTTTTATTTGTCCAGGTTTTAGATATCTGTCTCTGAGATTATACCAACACCACAGAGCTCGGCGGGTGTCATAGAAAATAACAACTAATTTGTATGCACAAAGTCATAAAACTGTACACACAAACTACTCATTTGTGGTCTCAAATTACTTTACCTCTTGAATTACTAATTTGTGCATACGAATTAGCAGAACATAACATTAAACGATATTACATTATATATATACATACATTATATATATATATATATATACATTTTAACATATGTTTAAGATGACACAGCGCTGTTTAACAGCCAAACAGGCTAAATCTGATGTACATGTAATCTACGTCCAAAATCAAAACAAAACTACATTTAATCCAAGCGGCTCATTTAGATTGTCCATCGGGCTGACGGCTGTCGTTGTTTAATTTGCACTGCATTTGGACACACACAGTGGTACATATGCAGCTCAGTATTACTGAAACAACGTCCAATGTAGCATCACAACTGTATAAAACACAGTGTTGAGGGGACAAATTGAATGAATATGATAACCTATATTTATTAATATGAGGGAATTAATTCAGTTGTTGTATTTGTGCCAGCCTGCTGCTAACACTGAGTGTTCTTCACTAACTGACTGGAGTGTAAACAACAACCTGTAACATCATTTCTTACTGCTACAGTAACCTGACATTGAGATTTATTATTATCTAGATTATCAAACTATGGACAATCTAATCCAGAGGTTTTCAAAGTGGGGGGCAGGCCTCCCCAGGGGGGCTCCAAACTGTTTCAAGGGAGGCTCAGTGAATGGAAGTGAAAAAGTATGACATTAGTTATTACATTAGCTATCCAATCCTTTTCCAAGCTTTGTCTGAGGGGAGGCCCACAGTCTCAGACTTTGAAAACCCCTTATCTAATCTAAATGCGCTTCTTGGATTGAGATACGTGTATACTTTGCCTTTTGCCTGTCAAACAATGTTGTGTTATCTTTAACATCCCTTAAACGTGTTGAAATGTCATCAGTACTGTCTAATGCTATGTTCTGTTTATTCGCACTCTTGAATTATTAATTAATATATTATTATTTAAAAGCATTTAAGTAACACAACAGTACTTCAAAATCAGTAATTCATGAAAATGATTTATTAATTTGAGAACAAGGAATGAGTAATTTGTGTGCACTAATTATTAAATTGAACACCCAGATTATTACTTAATTCATACTAAGAGTATTAGTGAAGTAATTTGAGGGAACAAATTAGTTATTTGTGTACATGAATTAATAAATTGTTGGCTAACCTGCCGAGCTCCGTACAATACAATGGAGGTGAATGGAATTTTTTGTGGTGCTCCAAGCATTGAAAAATGATAATGAATATATTGTAAATGAATATAATAAGTTCAGCAGCAACATCTCTTTCCAGACCCTGATACTCTGGATAATCGACAGAATGGGCTTTCAGCAGTTTTCAGTGGAACCACTTTCTACCAAAGAAGGCCATTGTGTTCTGTGGATTAACTGGGACACTGTTCCTGGAAAGAGATGTTGCTGTTGATTTTTATATTTTTACTGTGAGTACCACAGGATCATTCACCTCTACTGAATTAGCATGGAGGCAGAAATCTCAGAGATCGAGCGAGGACAGAAAACATTTTTTTTCATAATTTGGGTGAACCATTTTATTTTTGTCCAGCTCCTGACAAACATACTGTACAGTAAAATGAACATGGAAATGTTGTGTATTGTATAACAAAATGTCTCTCTACTTCCTGTAGTTTGAGTCAGTAAGATGACTCAGTGTATGCTCTAAGAGATTAACTTGACACATCCTTTTTTGGAGCTAACCTTTCCCTTGAATCTGTTTATACTGTAATGATCACATGCATGACCATAACATGACCAGGTCACCTTCTGATAACCTCTCTGAAATTTTGGTTTCTAGCAAAATGCAGCAGATGGAATTCTCTACAAACTCAGAACTGTTCCCATACTTGGCAGAAAAAAGGTGCACTAACACTCCTCCTGCCTCCTCATAAACATATTGGTCACAGTAGTGTGAAACCCCTTCTTAACTCTGCTGTGTGTGATTTTGCTTAAGTGTGGATTGCTACTTACTAACACACTTCAAATCCCAGATCAGAGCAGATAGTTTCATAACTGGAGCTGACTGCACACACAAACGTAGTCAATTTACAGTTTGTGGGATGTCATAATAGTTGGCCTACTACTGATTACAATCTAACACCATCCAGAGGTTACTAACTGCAATTACATTCTGAACCACAGCCAGCAGTCTTATGCTGGGTCCCATTCAGTAGCTCCCTCCTTCTATGTGTGCATGTCAAGACCAAACATTTCACAATGGATCATCATGTCTGTCCTATTCCAAAGGCTCCTCCACATCTTCTTTTGACCAAATTTGGAAGACACAACTGGTGCATCCTGTTACCCAATAACCACTGTTCATTTGGTTTAGTTTAGTTTGATGGGGAAAAAATATTTTATGGATTCTGTCATTTCTTAATAATTCACTATGACATTTCTTGGAATGAACTATCTAATTTGGTACTAATTATATGAAAAATGGAGACAAAATTCTGAGACAGTATGCAGTATGTATGCAGTATACATATACAGTATATCCATTTATTCATTGAGTTTTTAGCCACACTAGTGATGTGGGTTTAAGGATGATGTTGGTCCACCACTATGGTTCAGAAATATCTCAACAATTATTGGATGGATTGCTATGAAATTTGGTAGATATATCCAAGGTGCCCAAAAGATTAATCCTAATGACTTTGGTGATCCCCTGACTTTTCCAGCCACCAACAGGTCAAAGTCTTCACTTATCCAGTGAAATAGCTTTTCATCTACAAGATTTAATAGTAGTTCAGCTTTTAAATTTACGCTAAAGTCACATATCTACTGTCACACAGTCCTGTAGTTGGTCTGTTTTGCTTTCACACCACAAATGAGCCAGTAAGACCATCTGAAAGGGGAGTTCTTGGTCTGGTTGTTTAGTCCCCACCAGAGTTCAATTGACAACTTTCATATTTAGACATATTTAAACTGCAAATTCATTCACATTGAGGCATTATGATTCTTAAGTCAAATAGTAGTATACTAATAATAGTATATTCCTGCTGTGGCCACAGGCAGACTATCTCTTGTATGTGCCACAAATGTGTTTGTAGGAGTGGTTCTTGCATGCAGCCTATTGTCTCTGTCCTTAATTAATGCCTAATTATATAGTAATTTCCAGAATCTTTCCTAAGAAATTACATTTGTATATCAGATCCTTTCTAGGAAAGGATTAGGAAACACTGGGACCAATAAAATAAAATGTTAACGTTTGATACTTTGTCTAGTTTGAGGGGACACCTCTCTCATTAATAATAATAATAATAATAATAATAAACTTTATTTATAGAGCACAAACTACAAATATAATGTTCAGGAGTCTGAAGGCTAACAGTGGAGGCTAACAGGGGACATTTCTTGGAGAAGCCTTTGGTTTTGAACAGCCTTGTCAGCCTGTTATGATGTATTTGGAATTAAAAGGAGTACGGCCCTGAGATGAAATGCAGAGTCTGCCCCTGTGAGGCTAGGTGACTTTGTTACCTAGTTTTGCTAACTTTGGAGCTTTTTTTACGGTGGCTCTGAGAGCTCAACGCAGTGCAACTTAAGAAAACACATCCAAATAGACAAAACACAAGCAAATTAAGAAAACATCTTCATCAATTTGACAACACATGTGCAGCATTTAGAAAACACCACAATACAGAAACCACAACAAAATACACAAATGCGCTGTAAGTAGCACAAATGACAATGGAAATGGACAATGGCTGGGACACGCTTGTTGGTGATTTGTGACTCATGAAGTTATTGAAGTCAGGTCCGTGTAGACAGTCTAGGGTGTAAACCTATCATCTGTTTATGTTTATGTTGTGGATTCCTGACTTTTCTACACCATGCGCATGCGCTGAAAGTGACAGCCGCACACACCTCACAGGACCTTGCAATGCGAAAAAGTGGAATACTATCAGTCATTTTAATGATTTATTTTCTTCTATTGTCTCTTCTATCACAGGATAACTGTCTAAACTCCCATGCTTTAAAACTTATTGGGTGGGGTTTAATACAGGAAAGCTGCATACTGTAGGAAATGCTATTTATGTGCAGAGGTGCAGGCTTTATGTGCACAAATAGGCAGCATCACGACCACATACAGATCCACACTAGAGGGCATTATGTAAATTATACAAGGTTGTAGTTGTCTGTGGAGGGATTATTTAAGGAAGAAAGTATTATGGGAATACGCAAATATTACTAGTGAGTAAATACAAAACTAAATGTCACTACTTTACAAACAGACATCACAACCACAAAGGCAACATACAAGTGAAAAATCTCCTCCCCCTCACAAAATGTGATAATGTGTAACTTTTTTAACATCGAAGCTCATTATGATTACAGTGCTTGGCCTACTGTAGCCTAACCTCAGGATATTTCAATTCAATTCAGTTTTATTTATATAGCGCCAAATCATAACAAAGTTATCTCAGGACACTTTTTCATACAGAGCAGGTCTAGACCGACTCTTTATATTTACAGAGACCCAACAATTCCCACCCTGACCAAACACTAGGCGACAGTGGCAAGGAAAAACTCCCTCCCAAACTCCCAGACAGAAACCTCGAGCAGAACCAAAACCAGAACCAGGCTCTGGTCAGGCTCTGGGTGGGCCTGGGTTGAGAGAGAGAGAGAGAGAGAGAGAGAGAGAGAGAGCAGGAGGAAAGAGAACATTCAGTAGTACAGAACAGTACTGCTGACTAGACTATTTCTAATCTAATAATGCCTATATGATTATTATGCAGGCTACAGGCAATGTCAACACTGGTGGATCGGATAGTAAAGGTTAATATCTGTCAAACACTAAATCCAGTTTTTCTGTCAAATTTTCTGCAAGTCCCATTAACACAATAATATAATAATAATAAAAATATAAATATATTTTAAATCCTCATATCTACAGAAGGGATGCAACTTTATTTAACCCAATGTTCATATAACATTTTGCTTCTCATAACTTTATTCAAGGAACATATTATACTCAATTTTGAACCATGTGTTCCATCTCCATCGAGAAAAACAAAGGGTTAGAGAACTTAATAAGATAACACAATAGGCAAAATTATTTACAATTAAAGCATTTCAGTTAAAATAACATTTGTTATTTTATCTCGGGAAAAAGCTATGCTTATTATCTTAATGTATGCCCCTCAGAAGTGTTAGTGTCAGTGTGGTAAATTAACTGATCAGATATTACCTATTTCGTAATAAAGATGATCTAGACATTCAAGGCAATAAGTGACAGAGGAGGGAGCACCTAGGATCTCTATCATCTTAGAAGCACACCATCATAGAAGAGATGAATAATCAGAATAATATTAAATAAATTAGAATTAAAAAATAAATTAAATAGAATACAAACAGCACTGTGCACCAATAATACCACAGAGTACACCCACCCGACTCAATCGCGGGGACATCACAGTTGTCAATCATGACATCACACCACCTTTTTATAGCATCAAATAACTAATTGAAACCAAACTTATCAGAAAAATGAACACTTGAACAAACACCAGCGTGATAAGAACTACCTAAAATGACCAAAAAGAATTATTTGACGTGTAAAAAAGTGTGGATATGCAGCGCGTTTGTGTATTTGCAGCCTGTTTCCTAAATGCTGTGCATGTGTTGTCAAATTTATGAAGATGTTTTTTTAAGTTGTAGTGCATTGAGCTCTCAGGGCCACCGCACTTTTTGCACCTCATGCCTTTCTTCTTTTTTAGTTCAGCATTTCCAACTTTTATTAATGCCATTGCTGAAATGTACAATAGAATTATGGGTGTGAGACATAATGTACATAAGTTAACAGATCATTGACATCAATCTATCAATGTGTTCCGAGGAACATTTTGACAGTAAATCATTACTGAACTTGTTCCATACCCCTTCTTTGAATGCATGTGAGTAAAGATGTTAACCCCATGGATTTATTCTCTTGCTCTAAACCCTTATGGACAATCATACAATGCCTCATTTAATGGACATCACGTATTACAGTGATACTGACTTGTGGCTGAAAGACTGCTGATGAATGAAAACATATTCCAGAAACCCAAATGTACTAACCTTTTGCCAATGGGTAGACTTAATATTTTTTTCACAATCTTCTCCACCTAAGTCATGGATAAATGAGTTCTGAAAATGAGGAAAACTTCACATGAAATTCTAATGTTTGGAAGAATCCCTTTTTTATTGAACCTAAACATTTTGAAGGCAAGTCTATCACTGTCATACAGGTTCCATATAAAGAGTGGCACCCTGCTACATAAGAGAAACATTTTATTGTTGCCTGACTATTGTATTAATTCAGTTATTGCAGATTACATTTCAGCAGTGCACCATGTGAAAATATGCTTTATGTGTTTTCACTCTATGTTCTCTCAAACACCGTCGTTTCTGATAAACTGATAACAGAGCAGAGGACCTCAACGCACCACAGATAATCTCAATCCTTATGAAACCAGGGTGCCCAGTAATCAAGAAGCCAGCAAAGGTAAGTTATTCCAAATATAATAATATTGTATTCAAGAGAAAGTTGAGTATACAGTTGTTCATTTGCTATTTGCTAACTTACTATTAGTATTAGCTCCCCTGCACACTCTTTTGAGTGTCTGCCTACTTAGATTTCTTTAGAAATGTACAGAAACGTATTCTCTTCCCCAAACAACCTTCCTTTAAAGGGTCAGTCTATGCAAATTAAAGAACACATTGTCTTTCTTATTCCTTGTAGTATCAAGCTTTGCAGTTTCAGTTTCATTTCTTTACTTTTCACTTTGAGCGCCATAAATGAAATTCTTTTTACATCCACTGTATTGTGGTGGTGACAGAAGTCTCAGAGGCAATTTAATACCTCAGCAAATAAAACAGAAACTGACCACATGGCTAGAAATTAGGAGGGGAACGGCATTTGTCATTTGTTCAAACACTTTCAAATAATAACACTCTCCTGACAAGCGACCTTTAGTGGCCATGTGAATAATGATTCTTAGACAAAAAGGCAGAACTTGTTAGAGAGAAGGCTGAAGTGGATGGTTGGGCATCTCTGAGACCACTGTTAGCATCCCATCTGGCAGGAGACGGGATGCAGTTAATGTTGATTTCTTTTACCAATGACCACAACTGTTCTGGAACCTTAACCAAGTAGTTCCAGTTGAGTAAACTTAAAGTAAAAACCAAGTTGATTACAGCTTGGGTTTTATTCTCGTACCTTTTGCCATCAGTTAGGTATGATAACATTAGGCCTTTCACAATAAAATGTACACAAAGTTCAAACTTGGTGTGCCCTTGGGAGTTTGAATCTAGCAAGTTTAACGAAAGAATGACAATTATTGCAGTTGTGAATCTGGCTCCTGTTCTCCCCATCACTGCTGGTTGATTAGAAACCTAAAGCGTAGTCTTCCTTTAACCAAACCTTAAAGTATAGGCTCACATTTTTAAGTTTGTCTTGAAAACAATACTGGCATGCCCATATGAACAATAAAACAGTTTTGGCTTGCTGTACTCACTGCTCCTGTTCATACTGGCTCATTAAAAGAACCATTTCTAAAGCACTTCACATGTAAGTGATGGGGAACAAAATTCACAGTCCTTGTTCTGTGCAAAAATACATTTTTTGTTTATCTGAAGTTAATATAAGGCTTTAGCAGTCTGAGTTAGACAAATCAAGTGGGTATCTCCCAAAGTAAGTCTTTTCAGTACAAAATTCCCTCTTTGTGCTTCCCTGGACAGTGTTTCTTTGCTGAGTTGCAGTGGAGGGATAGTAGCAAAAACAAGAGTTTTGTACTGAAACTCTGGAAGATACCTACTTAATTTGTCTAAGTCAGACTGCTGAAGCTTCATATTAACTTAAGATAAACCTGGTAAGATGTGGCTTGCAAATCTGCTCAGTCCAATGGAAGCACAGAGAATAAGATACCTACAGAAAGATCACATTGAAATGTTTGAATGTATATAGCAGCCACTGATTTAATATCTGGACAAAACTTCTAAATAGATATATGCTTCAGAATCTTTTTTTCCCATCACAGGGTAGAATCTCTGGGTTTCATGTTCTCTGTTTTGTTTGAGAGTTAGGGCAATCCTTAGGAGGCGGATTAGAGAAGGAATAGAGGTAGATGTTAAAGTTAGATTTTCTATCACATTTATTTCATTTTGATTATTTAATTCCTTTTTGTGCATCTTTACAGTGGCCCATCTGTACAGGTATACACACCATTTTATGTAACACTGTATTGTTTGTGTTGTTTGCTTGTATTTTGCATTAGATACAGCATAACAAACGGCACTTCCCACTTTTTCTTATTTACGTTAATCACCTATATTTATTTATTTTCTTTTTAAAATCATTTTTGCTATGTCCCCTCTCTTCGTGTCCTCCTGCCAATAGGGGCACCAGATCAAAAAGTGCTCATATGGGTCGTTTTGGAAGGCAATGACAAATTACTTGTTTTATCATGCAGGTTTGAGAACTTTAAAAAGAAAACATTGACTGATATCTATGTCTCAACTTGTTCACATACAAGTTCACATACTGTACAAGACAGACTGATGTGTCAATCACTCCTTCACTATTCCTCTTGTGTGACATTGTCATTTCTCCATCAGAGGCCATGCCAATGGACACAGAGGTATATGAGAGTCCATACGCAGACCCAGATGAACTGAGGAGTTCTACGGTGGATCGCAACCAGCTCTTCTTGGAGGATGGAGAACTGGGCTCTGGAAACTTTGGTACAGTCATGAAGGGCATCTACAAGATGAGGAAGTATGCTAAATCACATCACATCACATCACATTACACCTGCATGCAAACAACACCACTCCTCCAAATTGCCCAGTAGTCATGATGCCATTATTATGGATTGTCAGACATTTGCAGACTTTACTACACCCTTGATATTATTCTCCTCATCATAAATCATACTCATGATTTACAGTAGTATTTTGAGCTTGGGAATAAAATTGGCAAAATTTTAGCAAAGTAATTAAACAGTATAAAAGGAAAAAAACTACAATTACAATAATTTAAGATATAACTGGCACAATCTCCCACGATAGGACTAAAAGGACCTTCTTAGACTGATAACCAATCATATTGCTTATAAATACCCTTAACATCATGAGGAACTATGAAAGCATTGACTCTGATGCCCAACAACAGGTCACAAAACTAATAATGGCATATCTCAGCTGATTCCTAAACTAACAAACTCAATTTTATCCTACATCAGACAGCCAATGATGACATGGCTGACATAGAAAGATGGAAAATAATTCTAATCTCCTTAATTGGCCACATTTTACAAGATCTCTGCAGCCTACTCCTTCCCAAACAACTCACATACCTTTTCTGCTTGTAGCTCTAACCATTGTAAATAAGACTGTACTATTAAACAGGTAAGACAGAACAAGAATACAGTATATGTTACTCATTGGCTAATTCAATCCTCTGCCCCCTCTGCCATAGCTGTTCTGAATTTCATACCCTGCTAATCACAAAAATGCACAATGTATTAGTCTTTTTTTTTCTTTGTGTATGTATGTAGTGATGTAACTGGATGTGAGAGTATGTACTGTATGAATGCTAAATCTGCATAAACAACCTTTATCTTACTTGTACACTCTGTATTTATAGTATTGATGTACAGACTCAGTTTGTGTACTTGTCTATCCTTATTTCATCCTAAACCCTGTATTGTGTTGCTGATTATGTTGTTGATCCTTGTTTGTGTCAATACAAACCAGGAGGCACAGTCATCCCAACACTTAACCTCCCTATGTATTAGGACAGAGAAGCCAGTTGCAGTCAAAATCCTGAAGAATGATGATAACAACCCATCAGTACGTGAGGAAATGCTGCGAGAAGCCAGCGTCATGCAGCAGCTGGACAATCCTTATATTGTCCGGATGATCGGTATCTGTGAGGCAGAAAACCTCATGCTGGTCATGGAGCTGGCTGAGCTGGGACCGCTCAACAAGTTCCTACAGCGAAACAAGTATGTACTCCAACTGGACCCTGATCTTTCTCTGGAATGAGGCATTCTACTGACATTGCTTGTTTGACATTAATACTAGGGACATAATGATGCACCACTGTTTGGTTTGCAATTTGATTTTTAAAGATATTGGCCTGTGGCAGTGGATTTTCGTTCCCAGTGGCAAAGGACACAATTTCCTCTGCGGATGGGCTGGACTTGTCCCCCTCACTTTTCAAAATTTCATTTTTGACCTCTGAATTGAACATCAATCAAAGATAAGGCAGTAAAGGAAAATGCTCTTTGTAATAAAGTTGAAATTGTATTCAACAGAAAGTTGATGGTACTGTATGATGAATAAACATCATACAGTACCAGGTCTCTATCAAAGAAACTAAACATTATTTTAAGTAGCAATGCAAAGATTTACATAACATTTTAATACTACCATTATTATGAAAAGCATGACTACCAGTTTCATCATAATTTGTTGACTTCATTATGTCCTCAAAAAACTGTCCTACTCATAGATTTATGCTTAGGCTCAGCCTTGGCCCCAACCCATATAGACAGTGTTCCTCCAAAATATTAAACTGAACTGAAACGTTGGCGCGGCGCAAACATTTCAACTATAATTCAAAGTGATTCACACTTTATTGATAAACCAGTCTTTTTTCCAGTTGAAAAGCTGATCCATGTGAAATGTATGTTCAGAATTTAAGGCATCTCAAAAGATTATCTACGATCAACCTGTCATCTATCTCATTTGAGGTTTACAGTTAAAATAATTACAATAACAGTTACTCTAACAATTGATCATCTACAGGCAAACAACCATAAAGAACATCACAGAGCTGGTCCACCAGGTGTCTATGGGGATGAAGTACCTGGAGGAGCATAACTTCGTCCACAGGGACCTCGCTGCCAGGAACGTGCTGCTGGTCACGCAGCACTATGCCAAGATCAGTGACTTTGGCCTCTCCAAGGCTGTCGCTGAGGAGCAAAACTACTACAAGGTAACTGTTGACAGGGACAAACAGCGATGGATACAGCTTATTTGTTGTAGATCGAGCATTGATAGATCAGTCCATCCAGGCCCATTGCGCATATCACATGACTTATTTCCAGCTCTTTACACCAAAAGTGTAATCAGTGTGTAGTCAGAGTGGGGCAATATGGCTAAAGAATATCCTAATATTTATAAGCCTGTAAGAAAGGTTTTATAAAATATTTTTTTAGATTTAATTCATTCAACATTATAAAGCTGTTTTGATAATGTTTTAGAAAAAAATAGAATTAAAATAGATATGTATTGTCACAATGAAACCCGGTTCCGGCTGAATGTCGGTGTAGCACTGCAACATACTGCTCTTTGTGACCAAAACTGAAGTCATCAAAGCAAGTTGTTCTAATGTTCCCTCATGTTCTCTCATTCCTAAAACACACTGACATTGATTATGGCTACTGGCATGACTGTAAACAACAACTGTTGACAAGGGTGGAACAATAAATAGTGTGCCTCACATGGGTGATTTTTCAGTATGTCTCCAGTTTATTGTAATCTTGGGGCAGGTCATACTTCTTCATACACTAAAAGTCTTAGTGATCCACCACAATGCATCCCTTTCATCTGTGCAAAAAGTAAATAAATGCTGAATTATGTATCTCAAATTGCCATAAGCTTATTGTAAACATCATCGGCCAGCAGTCCATCATAGTCAGTCAAAATAGAAGAATTGTGCTTACTTGTCAACCAAAAGGAAAAAAAATTAGAATAACTGACAGAAGTCTGAGGCTGCAAAATGACCAACATAACATGAAATCACACCCACTGATGTTTTGTGTGTGCCTCCTCCTCCAGGCCAAGGGTCATGGGAAATGGCCAGTGAAATGGTACGCTCCTGAGTGTATAAACTACTTCAAATTCTCATCCAAAAGTGATGTGTGGAGCTTTGGGGTGCTCATGTGGGAAGCCTACTCCTATGGCCAGAAACCATACAAGGTTTGAACAATCTAACCAACCTGAGACATGACGTTTTTAAATTTGTGGTCCACTTATGGTTTTTGTGCTATAGTGTAAAATGACTACTACTTCTGTCTCCAATGTCTACAAATTGTATTGACCTTTTGATTGTATGTATCACAATCCTCTTAGGGTGTAAGGTTATATAATGAGCACTTTGATTAACTTTCTCAAGTTCTACTGAAAAAAGATTCACTACTTCTATGAAAGATTCTAGAGTAACTATTTTGTATCAACTCAACCATTTTGCATTCCTTTCAGAGGTACTGAGCAATTTCTGCCTGATGGCATCGCCTTTAATCTGAATGTATCACCGTTCACAGGGAATGAAAGGAAATGATGTCATGCAGATGATTGAAAGTGGAAAACGTATGGATGCCCCAGTGAACTGTCCAACAGAGATGTATGACCTCATGAGGACCTGCTGGACATACAAGTAAGTGACAAGTTGTCTCTAAGTAATCATAAGGTAGTGGTTAGATTAATAGCAGACTGTTTTACACCAGATAGGGATAATAAGGGGTGTGTTAGGAGACCTCACTTCTTGCTGTTTTCATGTCTTACAGGGTGGATGAAAGGCCTGGATTTACTGTTGTTGAGCCAAGACTACGAGAGTATTACTACGACATTGCACAGTGATTCTTCACATGGATGTTATGAGACTATGCAAACTATTGGTTGATGAGAAAAACTGCATTTAATCTTGTATGATTGACTAGAGATGGTTATAATTTATAAATTATGAATGCTGTTGTAACATATTGACTTCAAGTGGAGGATTCATTCTAACTTTTGAACATAGACCATAATTATGCAAATTACATTTATTTTATTACCTTTCAAACAATAGACAAATGAAAGTTGTGATATAAACAATATGAAAGTTGTAATAAACATATACAAGTCCAGCTTATTCTACGAACAAATATTCATGTTACAGCTAACAAACTACACAACTGATTCATTTGGTAGATGTGTTTCATATGGAGCACCAGAGTGGCCATAATAATTCGTTCCCACGTTTTTATTCATTTGTGCACACGAGATAAGTGACAAGACCAGCCTTGTTTATCAGAGTGTTAAGTAATGGGAAACGTTCATTCTGAATTTAGACTAACTTTGTTGTCAAGCATAGAGGCTGTGTAGCTCCGGTTGTCTGTATTTTTCTTGCGGTTGCTTTGTAAAACAAACAGCCAGCGCTGGTGCTGATACAGTGGATTGTGAGCTGTAGTAGTTTCCGCAGTAAGCACACCAACCTCTTCGGCTCTCGCAGTTCCTCCCTGCCCGGCCTGCTGCAGCTCCTCTCGGCTGCCCCTCCGCACACACCGAGCACTTCTTTGCCTCGTTCTCTGGGCCCCACCGGTCGAATTAATCAGAACGTGGGAACAAATTGTATCTCGTGCACACAAATTAATCAAAACGTGGGAACAACATTTATTTCTCTGGCCACTCCGGGGCTCTGTAGTTTCATACTGTTAAGTGCATTATATGTATTATAGCTGCACCATTGCAATGTCATTATAGTTAAAGATAAATCCTTGTATGAAGGTCTGATTGTTTGAGTGTATTGAAGAGATAGGACTGGGGTTATCAGTTGTGGGTGTTTCTGTACTTGCATATGAATAAATTCCATCACTGTGACTCATGACTAATGCTAAAACCTGTCAGTATTATACAAAGTTAGTGTCCAGGAGATCCACTGATATTTAAAACATGTAAGAGTAGACTTACTCCAAAAAAAGACAGAGGCATTGTTAGAATTTCAAGCTTTTGGTTTTACTTTAAAACGGGAGCAGATGTCAGGAAACATCAGCTAATAAAATGGACTGAAGTTCATGATACAACCGTCTAGGAACACCAAGATGGATTGTTGTCTGGCGAACAAAATCCTAAAAAGATCTCTAATAAATTAAGAATCTCATCATCAATTTGTTGATTGTTCTTCAAAAGTTCTGCTGTATATCACTTTATGGTGGCCTCTAAGGACAAAACATGCAGAAATGCATTTCTCTTAATGCCCCTTTAACAACCATTTATTTACCAAAAGTTAAACCCCCTCAGTCTTTTGTTGTTTTAAATATCCTAAACATTTTTCCAGAGAACTGCAGCAGGATATAAGAATGTCTTTTTAACCATGGAAGTCCTAGTTGAGCTGCCTCATGTTGCAAAATTATGGTTCTTAAAAAATGATTGCTGAAAAAACTGAAATAGTTGGCTAAGTAAACCGGAATGCATTTTTTAACACTTTTAACAGACTTAATGTGAATAATTCTTCATTCAATTCAGAAAAAACTGAGATTGAAAATGTGCTGAGTCTGAGCTGAGATGTGTATGGGGAGGTCATTTGGATACAACCCTATTAAGCTGACACCGATCAGCCATAACATTATGACCACCTGCCTAATATTGTGTAGGTCCCCCTTTTGCCGCCAAAACAGCCCTGACCCATCGAGGCATGGACTCCACTAGACCTCTGAAGGTGTGCTGTGGTATCTGGCACCAAGACGTTAGCAGCAGATCCTTTAAGTCCTGTAAGTTGCAAGATGGGGCCTCCATGGATTGGACTTGTTTGTCCAGCACATCCCACAGATGCTCGATTGGATTGAGATCTGGGGAATTTGAACTCATTGTCGTGTTCCTCAAACCATTCCTGGACCATTTTTGCAGTGTGGCAGGGCGCATTATCCTGCTGAACTAGGCCACTGCCATTAGGGAATACTGTTTCCATGAAGGGGTGTACTTGGTCTGCAACAATGTTTAGGTAGGTGGTACGTGTCAAAGTAACATCCACATAAATGGCAGGACCCAAGGTTTCCCAGCAGAACATTGCCCAAAGCATCACACTGCCTCCGCCGGCTTGCCTTCTTCCCATAGTGCATCCTGGTGCCATGTCTTCCCCAGGTCAGCGATGCACACGCACCCGGCCATCCACATGATGTAAAAGAAAACGTGATTCATCAGACCAGGCCACCTTCTTCCATTGCTCCGTGGTCCAGTTCTGATGCTCATGTGCCCATTGTAGGCGCTGTCGGCGGTGGACAGGGGTCAGTGTGGGCACCCTGACCGGTCTGCGGCTACACAGCCCCATACGCAACAAACTGCGATGCACTGTTTGTTCTGACACCTTTCTATCAGATCCAGCATTAACGTTTTCAGCATTTTGAGCTATAGTAGCTCTTCTGTTGGATCGGACCACACGGGCCAGCCTTCGCTCCCCACGCGCATCAATGAGCCTTGGCCGCCCATGACCCTGTTGCCGGTTCACCGGTTTTCCTTCCTTGGATCACTTTTGGTAGGTACTGACCACTGCAGACCGGGAACACCCCACAAGAGCTGCTGTTTTGGAGATGCTCTGACCCAGTCGTCTAGCCATCACAATTTGGCCCTTGTCAAAGGCGCTCACATCCTTAAGCTTGCCCATTTTTCCTGCTTCCAACACATCAACTTCGAGAACAAAATGTTCACTTGCTGCCTAATATATCCCACCCACTGACAGGTGCCATTGTAACGAGATAATCAATGTTCTTCACTTCACCTGTCAGTGGTCATAATGTTATGGCTGATCGGTGTATTTTGAGCAGTCAAAAGTTTGTTTTTGATGAGTTGTGGAAAACTGCTATACCAGCAGGTGGCAACAGAGTCAAAGTGATGTTACACTGAGGCCTCAGAGAGAATATTTAATGTTGCACTAACTGCTGGGCTGCTCTCCAAGCCAAGCGTTTAGTCTTTTTACAGTGAGTGCAGAGTGCTTTCAGTGCCGTGGCCTCAGTTCTGGATATTTTCTCAGCTTAGATATACCAAAAAAAAAAAAATTACCACAGTTTTCCCAAAATGAAGGGTAACGTTTATTATCAGATATTATATTCTAGTTCTAATCGTCACATGAGCAGAAAGATTTTAAATTATGAATATATGATAAAAAATAATAATGTGCCAAAATGCCATGATCTACAGTCTGAAATGTCTTTCATGACCAACATGACAATACCAAAGAGCTTTCCCTCATCAACCTTCTACCTGATACGGTCATTGTAGAGGGATGTTCTAACCTGACTGTAATGGCTAGACATGTATTTTTCAATCTGTTCAGGAATCATTTTTTCCATGACAAACTGGTTTCCTTAATGTCTAATTTGTTGCCTTTTTTATGAAGTGGAATTATTGGAGCACTCTTTAATTGTTTTGGGACCCTACTTTGCTCTATAGACAGATTCATTATATATGTTATTTGTGGAGCAAAACTTTCAGTTGAATCTCTGCCAAAGTGACTTTATTGTCTGTTAAAAGTAAAGAAGCAAGGTAGTATCCCACATAGGCAATAGGGGGGTGTTGCTTTCGCCCAAACATGGCTTTATTTTCAGTTCTGCTGGTGTAGAAATCCTTCATCTGGTTCTGAGGTTTCCCACTTGGGCACACTGCAGTGTTTTTACACATACAACTGAGATGCCCAAACCTGGATGCTAAAGGGGCCCTGTGGTGTTTTCTTGTAAATAAACAAAAGTTATGTTTACATCTTTGAGGTCTAACAAACGTGTTGGGTGCATTTCCTTCCTCATAAAACAGTTGTAAAGTCTACTTTTAAAGGATTTAAATCCAGCATTGTTTAGACCCATGTTTATTACCTTGGAGTCTTCTTCTTAACGGTTGGCACATTGCAGCATATCTTGGCGTGTACCCACCACCTGTTGATCAGTGGGATAGCTGACACCATTGGTAGAACTGTGTACTGTGTCACCCACGTGCACAGGGTTTATACGTTGTAAGTAATAGCTTAATATACAGCTTAAAATCATAAAAACAAATTACATGACTAAGGGCATTATCCTAAATCATAAAGATTCTGTTAATAAGAAATTGATGGAGGCAGTCAATGGTCAAGGAATGGTTTCTAAATTGTATAAATGATGCCACACCACTTATAACTACTGCACAACCATTACATCACAGTGGGAGAAAGATCTAGAGGTGTCTCTCACCACAGATCAATAGGAAAAGATTTTGCAATGTTCAAATTACTAATCAAATTGTGTGAGGTACAAAGTTATTCAGTTAAAAATGTTATTTAGGTCATATACTGTATAACTCCACAAAGAATTAAAAAAATGAATTGAAATGTTTTGAATTTATGTTGGCATGGCTGTGGCTAATGCATCAATAATGGCACTGCTCACAAGTAAAAAGATTTTGGGCTGATTTTATAAATTCAGTCAGTGATATAAGTTAAACTGTTAATTCAGTCAGTGATATAAGTTAAACTGTTAATTGTAACTAGGTTTGCTCTGCACTCTCTGCGTTGGGATATTTTCAGGATAGTGGTGCTGGCACCTGACCTTGTGTGGGGTCCCCAGGCTAGTGCCCATTCTTGATCGTGAGAGTGAATAGTTGTCTGTTTCTATGTGTCAGCCCTGTGATTCACTGGCGACCTGTCCAGGCTGTTCCCTGCTTCTCACCCAATGTCAGCTGGGATTGGCTCCAGCCCCCCCACGACCCTCTGAGGATAAGTGGTATAGATAATGGATGGATGGATGGATGGATGGACTTGTACTTTTCCTACTACGACAAGTCAAAATGTCTGTGGAGGTGAAGGGAATTTAGTTTGTGGTGCTGACAGCAATGAATGTGAGATGTGCATTTTTCCAAACAGGGTCCCTGTCACTGAGGATAATCCACAGACATCATTACTTTCTACCAAATAAATCGATTGCACAACTGAACTGAAGCTAAACATTACAAAGTTTGAAACTTTTTATATATATAACCTTCAGTGGCATTTAAGGCTCAAAACCACCTGTTGAGAAACTGTTAAAACACAAACAGCCCCTGTGCATGGCCAGGGAGGAAGAACCACATGTCCCAGACTGGGCTGAACTGCGGTGACAAAAACTGTTCCTAAAAAAATGAACCAAAAAATACAAACTGCAAAGAAAAAATGCTGTGAAGTATGTCGTTACAGTTATACCTTCAACGCTTCCCATGAGAAGCGGCTGGGGTTCAGGCCTCCAGCATTGGGGAACCGGTCTTTCTTTACGCAACCTTGACTTGTGGTGGGATTCCCCCCGGCTTATTGCTGGGACATCTGCCGGAAGGAGGCCAGCCACAGTGGGGATGTGCAGTCTGATGTCAGGCTCTGTGCAGCAGCAGCACGAAGCCACAGGACAGGCATGCACGCAACCGCTGGCCAGGGCCTCAACAGTCTGTTCACAGGCTCGCAAACACACACACACACCTACTACTTATATCCTCATGATAACCCTGACCCTACCATCAGCACTGCATGTCTAACTTCAACCTGACAGAAACCGGATTCTATCCTGAACAAAATCCTAATCACAGTGTAGAAAAACATGGCTGGAGCATATATTGTTGTCACCCACAGGTAGACTGGAGATTGGGTTTACCATGCACCGCCGTCTTTCACCCTATGTGGAATGGACTTTTTGATCAATCTTCAATTTCAGTCTTGAGGTTAAAATAAATAATAAAAAAAATAAAACAGATAAAATTGAAAACAGAACCTAAGTCCTTACACAGAAACTAAATAATGACCAGTGTCAAAAACAGATTATAGCAGTAACTGAAAAGGTGACAGCTAAAGTCAAAGCTTATTACTCCTACTCACAAAACAAAAATGACATCAATAATTAACAATAAAAAAATTAGTTATGCATAATCATACACATATACATAGTACACACATACAGACATGCATGTATGTGGGAACATGCTCATATATGCACATATATACTTACATACTTGCATATATACATATACACACATTGAGATATGGAGACACATACACAATGAAACACTGAATCACTGTGTGATAAATTATTCTGAACTCAAGGTCAACTTACTAGCTTTTCCTGGAGGGTCCTGTATCTCATGGGCTTCTTCAGTAAATGTTGAATGAGAAACAGCCAAAAGCTCTGGAAAAAGACAGTAAGTGAACTTTGAGTTTAGTATTATTTGTTTATTGATATGTATTCCCAAGGTCAAGAATGAACCTCCATACTCAAACTAAAACTGATTCATCTCATACACACTCCACAGTGGGACATCAAACTCATATAACTATGAAAACTATTGAAACCCCAAGAGTGGCTGGGAATGAATGAAGTTTGAAATTAGAATTTGGCTATTTCATTAGGAAAAAGGACTGCTCAAATAAAAAAAGAAATCAAACAAGAAATAATTACAAAACTCCTGGAGCTATCATTATATGAGGTATTGGAATTATTCAAACTACAGACACAACTAGATAATATCTATGAGGAGAAAGCAAGAAACAAGTATTTGTTTCAATTTATAAAAGAGAAGAAAAGAAATGTCCTCAGTTGGTAAAATAATTATTAATAATATAAACAATGAGAATCCTGACAATATTTCACAGTATGTTGCCCATTTTTATCAAACATTATATACATCTACTCACCCATGTCCTTATAAATTCCAGTCATTTCTAGATAATGTCTCCAGTAATGTCAAGAAAGTTGATGACCAATTTAAAGCTTTGTGTGATGATCAAATCACTATTGCTGAAATCAGGCAAAGTATCAAAGATAAAGATAACTGCTCCCCAGTGAATTCTATAAGGCCTTCAGTGAAGAGCTGGCTCCATTCCTTCTCTCAGTAATTATTGAATCATTAAGAAAAAAAAGAACTACCTGCATCACTCAACAAATACAATTTGTTTGTTTCTGTGATTTTTTGTTTTAATGTAGTCAAAACACTATACAATGGATGCATGGATTTCAGCTTCGGGGAGAAAATCTACAATTTGTCAGCTGACAATGTGCATTGAACATTTCTCTGTTGTAAGATGAATACCAAGAAATCAGTCTTTTTCCCACTTTTTGTAATTTGTGTCATATACATGACATAGAGGTAAAAAATACTGTCTCATATTTGGGGATTACACTTTGTAAAGATGAAAAAAATACGTACAAAATTGTATTTTGACCCAATTATTATCCAAATCAAAAGAAGGTTCAATATTTGGTTATTGAGAGATTTATCATTACAAGGAAGAATTATTTTATCACAGGCTGAAGGCAATTACTTAATTCACAATTATTGAATTTCATCTGGAAGAATAAACCTTACAACTTAAAAAGAGATATTTTGTATAACAAAGATAATGGGGGCCTGGAAGTTTTAGATTATGAAACACTTAATAGCTTTAAAATAAATTGGCCCATACAATTTTTAAATAACAAAACAGCATATGGAACACCTTTTCCAAATACTTATTTAGTAATGTTGGAGGGATTGAATTTCTTCTTTCTCTCTCTCTCTCTCAACCCAACCGGTCGAGGCAGATGACCCAGAGCCCACCCAGAGCCTGGTTCTGGTTCTGCTCGAGGTTTCTGTCTGTTAAAAGGGAGTTTTTCTTTGCCACTGTCGCCTAGTGCTGCTCATGGTGGGAATTGTTGGGTCTCTGTAAATATAAAGTCGGTCTAGACCTGCTCTATATGAAAAGTGCCCTGAGATAACTTTGTTATGATATGGCGCTATATAAATAAAACTGAATTGAATTGAATTGAATGTAACTATTCCATAGACAAATCACCTATTAAACTAGCTAATTTTCACAAACAGGCACTGTTAGCATGGACCTTGGCCTATAACCACAACTTCTCTCCACACAGATATTATATATAGAACAACAAAGATATTCAGTTTGAACACAGAACTCTGTTCATCCAGAAATGGTTTGACAACAATATCACTCAAGTTCAGCAACTTTTGAATATAGATGGGTTATTATTGTCTTTTTGTGAATTTACCTGTTATGCCAAAAGACTATGTCTTGGTGTTTGATGCTATTCCAAGAGGTGCTATTTTGAGTTAAGTGAGTAAAATTAAAGAGATGTCATTTAAAATTTTACATAGAATATATCCTGTGAAGCACGTTCTGGAAAGGTTTAAACTGAATATTAATTATTATTTTGATTTCTGTGGTCTAAACAAAGAAACAATGTCTCACTTATTTTTCCATTGTATGTATTACAAAATATTTTGGATTGATATGCAAAATTTTCTATCTAGAAAAACAGGTCACATGGTCAAGCTTTATGGTAGTGATATTTTAATTTACTTTGAAAATAACTCAATGGACAAAAATGTTAGCTTTTTAATCCAACTGTTTATAATTGTTGGCAAATTCAATATACATGAAATGAACTAAAAGAAAACCAAACTCTATCTTATTTCTAATGGATATTAACCTCTATTGCAATTCTCTAGTCAAGATGAAAAAAGCAACAAAGACCCAAACAATATTTCAATTCAATTCAGTTTTATTTATATAGTGCCATATCATAACAAAGTTATCTCAGGGCACTTTTTTGAGTAGAGCAGGTCTAGACCGACTCTTTATATTTACAGAGACCCAACATTTCCCACCATGAGCAAGCACTATGCGACAGTGGCAAGGAAAAACTCCCTTTTAACAGGTAGAAACCTCGAGCAGAACCAGGCTCTGGGTGGGCGGTCATCTGCCTCGACCGGTTGGGTTGAAGGGGGAGGGGGGGAGCGGGAGAGAGAGAGCAGGATGAAAGCACAGCACAGCACAATACAGTTCCACACAGAGATGCAACGCAACGGCCGCAGCAATGGCATGGATGTCAACACCAACAGAAACAATACTAAGAGCAACATTATAGCAGCAATACTAATAATAATAGCAACAGCAACTGCAGCAGCGGGTGCAGAGGAGGAGCACGGGGGCAGCAGGTGGCCACAACCATAGATCCAGACTCTACAGCTCCGGAGTCAGAAACACCTGCAGAAAGCAACAGAAGGCGAGAAAGGGGAGAGAAAGCACACAACTACGGGAAGAAGTTGAATTAGTAACAAGCATTGATGGGATATGAGGGCGTACAGATGGAGAGGAAGAGGAGGAGAGAGGAGCTCAGTGCATCATAGAAAGTCTCCCGGCAGTCTAGGCCTATAGCAGCATAACTAAGGGGTGGCTCAGGGGTCACCTGAGTCAGCCCTACTATAAGCTTTATCAAAGAGGAAAGTCTTAAGCCTACTCTTAAATGTGAGGAGGTTGTCCGCCTCCCGTACACAAACTGGGATCTGGTTCCACAGGAGAGGAGCCTGATAGCTGAAGGCTCTGGCTCCCATTCTACTTTTAGAGACTCTAGGAACCACAAGGAACCCTGCATTCTGGGAGCGCAGTGCTCTAGTGGGGTAATAGGGTACTATGAGCTCTTTAAGATATGATGGTGCCTGACCATTTAGGGCTTTGAAGGTGAGGAGAAGGATTTTAAATTCTATTCTGGATTTTACAGGGAGCCAGTGTAGAGAAGCTAATATTGGAGAGATATGATCTCTTTTCCTGGTTCTTGTCAGTAAACGTGCCGCAGCATTCTGGATCAGCTGGAGAGTCTTAAGGGACTTATTGGGGCAGCCTGATAGTAGAGAGTTGCAATAGTCCAGCCTAGACGTAACAAATGCATGGACTAGTTTTAACTAGTTTAATATTTGAAACATAAAAAATGATCGACTGTTACTCAAATATTAATCTGTGCCCCTTCATTTTTTCCCCTCCTCCTATGTATTGTTTTATTGAATGTAAAAAGCTTCTTGCACAATTCCTTTACCCTCTTTTTGTTCTTTAAACTTGTTTGTTACTGTTGTTTGAATTTAAACTGTTATCAATAAAGTTTAAAAAAAAGAAGAATACTTCCGAAACCTTCAAAATAAAACAATTTCAACTTGTGGTAAAAAACAAAACACAAAAAAAAACCTTTAATAACTTTGTTTCTCAAAAATAAAAGACATTTATATTTATTTGTTGTTTGTCTTGCAGGTCTGTTTTTAGAAAATACAAATACAAATGATAATTAGATAATCAATAAATACTTGAATACAATTAATAATGGAGTTGGTGAAAGATTTACACTTTGTGTGTAGGATCAGTGATTCACTTGTGGCTTCCAGCATACTAGAGAAATAAACTTTTTCTTCTGGCCTACATTTTCAGAATGCTGCTGAATATTCTATTTTGTGACAGTTTTCTCCGCTATGTTTTTGACGAGTGTAGATCTGATGGTATCAGGGGCAGCTTGTGGAGCTTCTGGAGCTAGTGTTTGCACTCTGAGCTGACAGACATTTCAATTATTCTTATGGTTTGAATTGAGAACTGCTTCAATAATCAAAATCAATACTCAAATAAAGTTCTGATCATACACCCCCAGATTTTATTTCCTGAAAGTCACAACAGAGCGCTCTAGCCCAGCAATGCATGCATAGTACTAAGTTATCAGTTTCCACCAGATTTTACCTTTTACTCTTGAGCTTACTGCATGTGAGGGATTCCAATCCCCATTTATGAACAATATGGCTCAACATACTGTATCTCAGCCAGACACCATAGAACTGCAGGAAAAAGATTATGGCAACCTGATGTCATAAAGAAATGATGTGCAAGTTTTATTTACAACTGTGTGATATAGTCTCATGCTCTCTGGGATGTTCCACTCTGAAGGAGTCTCACAGGCTCACTTCACTTTCTAAAATAACATCATATCACCTCCACTGTGACAGATTCATTCATCAGCAGTTTCATAAAAGCAGTTTGAGGCTTGATAGTGGGTTACAAAAACATTCCGATACCTAAATCAGTGAGGACTAAAACACATGTAGTACAGAAGAAAAGGCAACTTAGAGGAAATGAATTGAAGTGCTTCATGACTGATGACTGATTTCCATCTGTGTGGATACAGCAATAACTGCTTTCCAGTTAACTGGCTACATTGTTAGAACAGAAATCTGACCAGGAGTGGAAAGGGGTCACAAAACACATTTCCATACAAAAGGCATCAGGTAAATAAGTATATGTTAAATGTTTTACATTTTCTGGTGTTAAAAGATGACTAAGCAATTTGTGGGTCATATATTGAAAAGTACAGAGTCTCTGAAGTCCTGAAAGACAATCCATATTTTGTTTAATCTTGTGTGCACAAGTTATAAAGTATGTTGTGGGCTCTGTCGAAAAGAGGTCTTTAAAAATTAATATCAAATATGTCTGGGGATAAAAAAAGAAATGTAACTCAAGGTCCACTTACGACCTTTTTCCAGGGCTTTCAACCAAATTTCATGGTCTATGTCAGCAGATAAACTCATCTCCGTTTGAGCAAATTATCAATTGAGTACCAACTGAGCAAGCAACATCCACCAATTAAGGCTGAAAGCTCTTGAAAAAGCTAGTAAGTGGACCTTGAGTTTTTGTCTGACTACTTTTTCCAAAGTTGAGAACGAACTTTCATGCTCAAAATCATGTCTTTACAATATGTCAATATAATTCAAATAATGTTCTTTTAAGGGAAATCCACATTTCTAACTTGTTTTTGATGTCTGTCACTCATCGGTCTCACTGAACAAACACCCTTTTTCTTGAACATGGCATTAAACACCCCTGATGTGTCAGGTCTTGTGTAAATTTGGTGTTACAGTATTACATTGAAAACTGTTAGGCAGGATGAGAATGACATTTCATTTATTTTATTGAAAGCCACCACATGTTGAAAGTTTATGTGATTACAACATTCCGATTGTTTTTCTTTTTTGATACTTCCACTGTGAAGCACCAAAGTCATGTGAGCTCCCTGTTATTAGGGATGCCATGATAACCATCATGTTCAGACTGTACCCACTGTAGAAGAAGAGAAGCTTTGTAGTGATGGGCTGTAGTGACCACTGTTTACATAAAAACTTTCCAATGTTTTGCTCAGACCTGAGCCTACCGGGTACAGCAAGGGCTTAAAATGGACAACTTCTGAGAGACAGCAACATTGTTTGCGTTCTGTTGGTCAGTTAACCAATCAAATTAATAATTTCTACATACTACACACAAAGCCAATGTGTGAGTACAGTCAGAGAACTGTGAAGTACTGGTTATTTTTGAGGCAGAGTAAGTACCTTTGAGGGAAATTACTTCAAATGAAACAATTCTGAAGATACTTTATTTAGGCTATGTGTTGTTTTCAGCCAAGTCATCTTGGGTCACAGTGTCTTTTTTTTTTTTTGTTACTACCAAGGGGAGTAGGAAAATCCAGTCTCTTTTATAATTTCACACAGACACCTCTGTGTCTGTGTGAAATTATAAACACACACACACACACACACACACACAGAGGTGTCTGTGTGAAATTATAAAAGAGACTGGATTTTCCTACTCCCCTTGGTAGTAACAAAAAAAAAAAAAAAAAAAAAGACACTGTGACCCAATTTTTTTATAATTTTATAATTTCACACAGACACCTCTGGTGTTATTCAGTTTTCAGCACATTTCTAGTAAGGTTAAAAAAATTTTTTTTTTTAAAAAGCAGTAAACCTTCTGATGCATCATTCATGTGCAGAATTCACAGAACTTTATGGAAATTAAAGTGGCTCTCTAAATTGGTTCACCATAGTCAAGGAGGCTACAGTTAGTGCCAATCAGACTGCAAATAGCAATAACCATTTGAAGTAATTCATGATTTAGATGGTGGCCAATGCTTAGTTAGTTTGCTTGGTTTCTCATGAAGTGGTACTTGACACACCCAGCAAGCGCTTTACACTTGAGCTTTTAAGTCACTGGCATAAACCCCAGCCAGGATCAAACCTTATGTCCTGCAGTCAAACGGACGTCCTCTGGGTACTGTACAGGTTAATGTGTTGACGTGTACAGTTTCACCCATAAATATGTTGGAAGCAGTGGAACAGTAGGAGAGCTGAAGGCAGAACTCTGCGATTGTTTCTGGAAGGAGTGTGTCCTCACTCTCCCTTGTAGTGAGGAGTCCTTTTCTCCTTGAATGCAGCCAAACCCTCCAATCGATCTTTAGTTGGTATCACCTTAAAAACAACACAAATGTGTCAGTACTAAAAAAGATGCACTTCTTTATCTGAAGTCTATCTAAAGTCAATGCTTACTGCCACTGTTAACCAATTTCCTGAGGGACACCCTGCACTGAGGTGTTTCTAACATTTTGTCACCTTATTTTATACTGATGAGGGTAAACTGAATATAATTTAATACAATTCAACACCAGTACAAATTACAGCCTCTAAAATGATCATACAATTGAATCAACACCTCTCCAAAAGAGTTTCAACAAAAACTGAACATTTGAACCTTCATGAAGGGAGGATTTATTGCAGGACTGGATTGTAATATGCTGCATTCATATCAGTCAAGAGTCAGAGAAGTGTTCACCTGAGTATCCGAGTTGGAATTTCGACTCAAGACAGTGCCAATATTTTCCACTTGGTGAAAAGAACTACAGGAAGTGGCAAAATAGCTGCAAAGCCTGCTTAGCTGGCAGTTACGTCTGAATAAAATCCAGTAATAAAAAGGTACTCCATGGAGTTTCTGACCGCTGTGGGTCCCAGTTTGGTTTGTTCTTAGGCATGTGCACACAGGTGACGCGATACAGTCCTGCCAATGGTTTCACATTACATAATGTCTACACAGCCCACGTAGTGAATGCAGCAGATTAGCAGGGCAGCAGCAGCAGATTCAGTCCTTTGTCTGTGTCTACACAGGATGCGTTCAGGCACAGTACTGAGTGTAGGTCAGCGCTCAGAACCCAATACACAATCACGGTAGTGGTACGTGTAAAACCAAAAATAGACTTTGCGAGCCCAAGACTGCGCTTGGAGTCACGGTTACACACAAGTAAGACATGAGTGCAGCACAAGGTTTGGCTAGGCTGACCTAATAGATTGCCAACCAAATGTATATTTCATTGAATTGTTTAATTACTCACCTGGGCATAGCATGCCTCTTCAATTGCCAGACCTGTAGATAAATCCACCTGAAAGAGAATGTGGCATCTCTTAGTGAATGTTCACACTGCAGCTGAAAATGTCTAGGTCCAAATGTTCTCCTCATATGTGACTGAGTCCTGATGCTTTCTAATTAACAAGAAGAAGATGTATGCAACTGCATGTTATTGTTTCTCTGCTACAAAACATGACGGATATCCAGCCTGAAAGCAACTGTATATAAAGGCTCCAATAATAAATGTTTCAGCAATGCCTTTCTTTCACCTGAAATCATCATCATATCAGCACATACTGGTTTTATCTTAGTATAAACAGAGTGTTCAATCCAACATTTTACTTTTGTAGTTTTGTTATTTCTATCAATCATGATAACATAATCTGACTGCTTGTGTTTCTTGACCAGTCAGACTTTGTTTTAGTGATCACCATGTTCCCAGATCTCAGCTATAAACTTGGTGAGTACCATATTATCAAAGTTATGGATAAAACTATATCATGCTGATGTGTGTTCGTGTTCTTTTTTCTGATAAGTTTGGTTTTAATTAGTTATTTGATGCTATATAAAGAAAAAAAACATCATGATTGACAACTGTGAGTGTGCTCGCAATTGGTTCAGGCTCGTGTATAGGCGGGAACTCAATACTGCGGCTCCACCGCGGATTATTACTGGGATTATTACTCTGGCTCCAAATGACGTCACCAGCACAAGATGGCAGCTCCTGTATCCGGGGTATTTTGGCTTCATTTTTTACAATGGGAGGAAGTGGAGACGCGTCGTCCATCTTTATATACAGTCTATAGTTCAATTGTTATACTAGACATACAGATCACAAAATGAATTCAACAAGTGTTTGTAACCAGGTCTCATTCTTTTGACAACATTGACATCACCGCCCAACAGTGCCAGGGGTGGAGAAGACACAAAAGGATCAAAAGATGTTTTACTAATTACTAAAAAACACTGTTGTGAAAACAGCAATATAGCAAGCAATCGTAAAATACTGCAGAAGCAGTCCTGCACTGATTTCTTAGACTTACCTCTATCCCCTGGTTGATTGCCAGTTTTGCCATCCTTATTGCAATTGGACCCTATGGAGCCAAAAATCCAAGAGTGACTGTCTTTTTAAAGGTTACAACATTTATAAATGCTGTGTGTGATGTAATTGCACTTGTGAATTGTTTTGAATCAGTACACTATTATAATGCAATTATTCAAGGACTAAAATGAACAAAAGCTGTTTATTTAGTCATGGCATTCATCACTAAATCACCTTTTTGTTTTTCCCTCAGTGTATAATTTCCTTGATAAACAGGACTGCTCGTCAGTGAAATGGTCTTGTTACCTGAGGGTTGATCTCACGGGCGAGCTCCAGAGCCTGCAGGTAGGCAGCATCTCCACTCTTATTCTGTTCCACAGAATGACTGACAAGAGCCAGACGATATGCCTCTGTTCCATCCACCACCCGGGCAGCAAAGATGAGCTCCTTAGCAAGAGAGACACCAATCACCCTGGGGAGACGCTGTGTACCACCTGCACAGGAGAGACGAGAAACCTGGATGGAACAGGACCTCAACCAGAGACAGTGAACACCCCCCAGAGACTGTTCAAGTTCAAGGTAATTACTGTAAAAATAGCCAATAATAACCTATTACAGAAAATGATTTAATGATTATTCAGCTTTTTTGCCAAACCATCTTGTTTCCTCACAGCCTGCAAATGTTTTGTGGCCTGGTCCGCAGCCCAGGGGTTGAGAACCACTGACTTAGGGGTATAAGCTCACCATGTAATCACAATGTCTCCGGTTCAAGTCTCACCAGAAACTGCCTGTAGTGTCACTTTCAAGAAAAAAGTGCCTGAACAATACTTTTCAAAGAAACAAAGGAGAGTCTCTGGGTGAAAATATGAGTTCCTGTGAGCTTGTAAAACAGTCAGTCTGAGCTGTCACTCATACACAGTCACACAGTCAGTATGTAAGTATGGTAATTCAGCCAGGGACATTTCCTCTGTTTAGGCTTTGACTTGGGATTGTGAATATCAACAGCAGACTTTATGGTACTCTGGATGCATCACTCAAGATAATTTGTTCTGCGCAAGTGTTGGACTGATCAGTGTATGCAGCCTAGTGACTTTCTCTGTAAATATGGTTTTACCAGTATGTGCCCCTCAGGTAGCCATCCCTTTTAAAAAATGACCACCTCACAGGATAGCTGCTGGCAAGAAGCTTTGACAACACACAATCATCGAGTTTCAAAGTCTCAAGCTATTTTAAATGATCTTGTTCACCTGTTGAAGTTCCTTGAAGTGTAGATGTGCGTAGACAACATAAAAACTTAACTGGAAATGATAAATTAAAAAATCCTTACCTGCTCCAGGAATAATGGCAAGTTTGGTCTCAACTAGTCCCATTTTCGCAGTATTGGCTAGAGAGATCAGCATAAAGAGCAGTATTACTACTTACACATAAATACTACTACTACTATTAGTATAGATGTATTATAGGATAAAATAAAGAAACTAAATATTACATTAATAATTATTCTAAGTTCAATAACATCACTAGGTATACAATGACAGAGAAAGACAACAGCTATAGAAATATTATAAAATATTAAGTTCACTTTGTACAAAATCATTTAGAATTTGGGTCATTTGGACTAGCCAATCAAAAATGTTTGTGTAGCCTCTCTGTTTCTGTTTAAACCTACTTTCTGCATCAATAATGCCATTTCTAGACATAGAGAAGGCTTTTAGGGCTTTCACAACCTAGTAGCATATGAATCTAGTCGATTATACACTTAATTATCATTTGTATGCTATCAGGACATACACGTTTTTACGCTGCCAAATTTAGCAACAAATTACTGTAAGTGAACCACTTTGAAGTTGTATTGTAGAAGACATATTTCCTTATTTTGATGATGAAATGATCCAGTGGTTCCCCTCTGATTATTGCCTTAGAGCTGTGCTCAACTGTCTGAAGGATGCTGGACCTCAACAGGCTTTATGGATCTGACAAGACTCTTACAGTTTGTTTAGCTGTGATGACTGATGAAGACTCATATCAGTAATGTATTATCTTCTAGGTGGTATACACAGACAACCTACACATCTCATTATTTTTAAACAGCCTCACCATTTTAGTCTGTTAGCATCAGCTGTTACTGATTCTACTGATTTGTCAGACTTGTCAAACAAACTTTTGCGCGGCTAATAAACATGTGTAAACAGTGTTTTGCACATAGAGCAGAGGCAGACTTATCTGTAACCTCAAAATCCACTGAGTCTTACAGGCAATTCTGATGTCACAAGCAAGGGCCATTTCCAAGCCTCCTCCTAAGGCTGCTCCATCAATTGCAGCAATTGTTGGTATTGGCAGTTTACCTGTATAAAAAAAAAAAAAAAAAAAGAAGACAACATGGTGCCAATCAAGAGACATAAAATGTACTTTTACGTACACATTAAACCAACTACATCAGACATGTACAACTACTCAACTACAAATCAACTACATTGTTGGAAGATCTTTCACTTCTGACAAAGCTGCACAAGATGTTCCCCTCTGCGTCCGGTCTATGCCAGAGTTTTTATTTAGAAAAGAGAAACCTAGAGAAACCATAAAATTAGCCAGAGACACTCCGTAACCCTAAAGGCCTTTACACACTGGGGACGTAACAAATAAACGACACGAAAATATTTACTTCACTACATCCAAAAGTAAACTAATCTACTCACTATCCTGCATCCGGTGGTGCTGCTCCACATGTTGTCCTTGAGTTCATAGTCTTTTTGTGTTCTTTGTAATATAATACAGGGTGATGAGAAACACAAACAATCAACAGGTCCAGAGTTGTGATGTGACGTCTGTTTCGCACAACGCGCTTGGTTGATGCCTTTATTCGCTGTGCGAAAGCTCAGAAAAACCGACCTTGTTTCGAAAAAAAATTGTCGCTTTTTTGCCATGTAATATTCGCTTTCTGTGTTTGAAAAAATATATTGACGTGCGAATTAACTGCACGAAAAAAACGCCTCCGGTGTGTAAAGGCCTTAACTCTTGTTTCACCAAGGCTAAGTTTTGTCACTATAAATATTTTATCAAAATATCCCTGAAAACCATCTATAAGTGAACCTCACAATACACATCAGACCGTTTTCTGAATCTTAATCCATGCATAACCCTAAAATCCACACATAATCAACTGAGATGTGTTCCCAGCTTTTGGTGAGAAGATAGAAACTGAAGATTGATGATTAGAACAGTATCACTC
Organism: Macquaria ambigua; assembly: GCA_008360985.2. Taxonomy (NCBI): domain Eukaryota; kingdom Metazoa; phylum Chordata; class Actinopteri; order Centrarchiformes; family Percichthyidae; genus Macquaria; species Macquaria ambigua. Next base: position 31,346 of record VMKM01000857.1, on the reverse strand, counting down.
AAGCACAAAAACATTAATCACCAGAAAATAAAATAATTGTGCTCCCCGGACTTGTACTGATTTGTGTCATTAATTAAAGGAAAGATTTTTTTAAAATGTTTTTTTCACTTTTCAAAGTATATAGCAACAAAATTACATGAGATATGCAGGTCAAAGAAATTTCATTATTATTAATTAAGAGTGAGGCATGAAGATGCATTCATCTACAATGAATTCATGAATAGTCACTTATTTCCATCATTCTCTAGAGTTACCCAGCTCTGTGATGAGTGCTCTTGCTTTGGACACAAACGGTCCCACTTCACTCTGGTGCATCGTGGCCCTCTCCTTCAGGTCTGCACCTGCACACACACACAAAGCATCGGCATCAAGCCAGAGACCTGTGGCTTCATGAAAAATGCGGCACAGGAGTACAGTGTGGTCCAGTGGGGTATCTGACAAAACTTGAGTATCATAGTTTCTGAATATAAATATAATACAGAATTCTCTCTACTAAATCCATATCTGCTCAGCATTACAGAGTCAAGATCTCAACTTCTTATGAAATATTATACATAAAATGATACATGAAGACTGGATTGGCAAAATGTCTGAAGAACAAGAAGTGAAATGGAAAGACATTCCAAAGAGCAGATTCCAACAGTAAAGAATCCTTCCAATGCAATAAACAAGGAGAGTGTACCTGCACAGAAAATCCCAGGAACCAAACTACATAAAATGACACTGCGCACTTTGTTATTCTTCTTGATATCCTCCACAGCCTCAAACATCTGAAAGACAAATTATTTTTTTTTCCATAAAATTGCACATAAATAACATTTCTCATAATAAATACAAGGTAAAGAGCAATACATACCATTTTGACTAGATTTTTGCTTATGGAATTTTTGGCTTTGGGTCGATTTATCCCAACAACAACAATACCTGAAAGACAGTATTACATCATGCTGATTATCAATGACACAAAGGTAACATATTCGTTAATGAAGAGTAGCATGTTAGACATCACATAACACGATACTGTCACAACTGGAAATCACAAGCATTGTCTACCAAGATCACATCATGAAAACTGAAATGCTGTGTCCCAAATCCATTCTACATACCCTAGACTTCAGTACAGTCCACATCAGTACGCAAATGCAGATGCTTTCAGCTCCGCAAGATCAATTTCCTGCATGAATGTCACCTCAAAATCTTAACGTGCGAACTGCAGTCTGAACGTTGCAGCTAGGGGCGCTATAGCATGAAACAAGAAACACTATCGCCCCTTGTAGTAAGCACCACTAACTAAATTAATTCACCTCCATTGTATTAGGTGAAGTTTTGCGGGGAGATAATTCAATGTAGAGCTGCAACAATTAGACAATTAAGTGATTGATACACAGAAAATGAATTGGCAACTTTTTTGATAATCAATTAACCATTTAAGTCATTTTTAAAGCAAAAAAGTCAAACACTGGATGGACCCAGGTTCTCAAAAGAAAAAAAATAAATGCTGCTTTTCTTTGTCTTCCATTATAGTAAATTGATTCTCTTGGATTTGGGCAGGTTGGCCGGTTTCCGATGGTTTATAGATCAGGCGATCAAATGATTAATCGAGAATATAATCTGCAATTTAATCTATAATGAAAATAATCATTAGTTGCAGCCCTAATTCAATGCTATTGTTTATGGACTTTTGGCAAAATAGTTAGATCATGTCATGATATGATCTTAACATTTTATTGTACAACATATTTCTCATGTACAATTTAATGACTCTGATCAAGCCGGACTTCAAACTAACTAACTAGTTATTGAACTTTTTGTTGAACACCAGAGATGGGCGGATGATACCAAAGCTCAAAAGCTTGCTTAACCCCTGTGAAGCTCAGTGTTTCAGTACATTGTGCCAGAGCTTGTGCCAAATGAAGAATCCTACGTGGCTGATGACGTCCGAAGCTTCAAAAGTCACTGGTGCTTCAGAGAGCGCTTCATTCAGTTGGACAGCTAAACTATGGGATAGGCACATTACTGGGATAAGAAGAGAGGAGAATAATAATAGAGAAATATGGCGATGTACACTAGAAAGACATAATCATAAGTATTACAACATTTCCACCTGGTACCATGTAATAATGTAAGAAAAGTAATAGGCTAATTTAATGAATATCATTCTTCTGTAAAGCTTACATAAATATCAACAATGAAGTTAAAACGCATGAGCCCACAGTGGACACAATATAAAAATATTTATATAATAACAATATATTTTATATCTAGGCTTTTTGGACAATGCATTTATTACTTATTTTACTGTAACATATTGCACAGTGACGTCTATATTTAACGCAGCACTTCTGAACAAAAGTATTACAGATTTTATAATAACATGCAGGCTTCTTGGACTTTTATTGCACATGAGTAAAACAATTAAAATCAGATGGTGTTGTAGTGCTTCGGCTCCAGTCTTGAAGGAGTGCTCTAGGTCTTGCAAGTCACCCGATGTCACTTTGCTTACTGCGTTTGAAACCCCAAAGCTTTAAATCTTTTTCAGCACAAATAGAAAGAAAGCCCCAATGCTTCATAAGACCTCATTCACCCATCACTATTGAACACATAGGAAATATGGATGCACCGACTGGATCGATATTATGGCCAATACTAATCTCGATAAGCAGATGGATGACCTATCTCCTATCGGGAAACAGTATCAGCACATACTCAGATACAGGGGAACACAGTTCATTGCTTTTAATTTCCATTTGATTAGTTTGCTAGTGATTTTGCAAACATTATATGCAATTTTGCATACATTTGTTATGTTGTTTTAAGCCTGTCATTTAGACCTGCACCTGTACACAGGCACAAAGCAGGATGCTCCACTGCCTTTTAATTATAAGAGGTTTATTTTGTCACTTAGCAGGTGTGGACGGGTTTCACATGGTTTCACAAAGGGTGACGTCAACACGTACCCTCTACTTTGGTGGTGGGCGGGGCTTCCTTTTTGTTTGCATCTGGATGGCAGACTGTGACTTTAGCTTTACCGTTTCACAGTCAATTCCCGTTTGTTGGAATGCTAAACGACCTTCCGTTTTGACAAAACAATTGCAACAGTTGTTAAAAACATGCATAGGAATTTACCAGCGTCTTCTCCGTCCAGGTATCTGACGCGCAGGTCATCCTTCGAGTCGGAGCTGTAGTGTCGTGTCACTGCTCCGTGACCGTTCAGTCGAGAAGACGGCAAGACTTTACCGGGGAAAACATACTGTCTCGAGCAGGAGACGGTTGCCAGCCTGCACACCCGGTCCACTGTTTGCACGCGGAAGGCTTGCCACAGGGATCTGCGTCCCACCAGGACCGCCATGCTGAGTAGCTGCAGTGCTTTTGACTTTCAACTTTGAACCCAGTCACATGTTGTGGTCACGTGACTTATTTGCAGTCTGTACGGTAGACACGAGACAAATATTAAAATTCCATATTTTGTAACGGATTTGTTGAAAATGATCGAAGTATTTAATTACCCCCCTATACCACTAATACTGCTTGTAGATGTTTTTTCTATAACCCACTATCAGATTTCATATACGCCAGATCAGTGGTCTGCCATGAACCTGGATGGATTTCATGGTTCCAATTTAACACCATAGGTCAGTTTTAGATCTTATTAAAGCTGACAACATTATTACACTGTGTCTAAATGTGCTTTCTAATCCTCAGGTCTCATGCCTCCCAGTTGTATTCAGGGAAATAACTGAGCAGAGCTTTAGACTTCAGAGTTAAAACTTAGACTTAGGTCAGACTTACACTGTGAAAATAAGAACTTGAGACCCACACTTATCTGCTGTAAAATCTGACTTACTTGAGACTTGACTTAATATCAAAATTAATATCAGCCAAAATATCATAATCATTTTCAGATTTTTTAAACTTAAAATCAGTCAGACTATATGTTCAAGCTACAGTCAGCCTCTTCTGTTTTTGGGAAAAGCAATGTTTTCTCTGAGAATACAACACTGTCTTAAACTGTAGTTATTTTGCATTTAAACTTACTTTTTATAGAAATTATGTGTACGTAAAAATAAAGAACTGAAAAAAGCATACATGATTCAGTGACAAGACATTTATTGTAAACAAAAACTCACCATTACAATAAATCTTGGAAAAAGTGTTCAGATACAGGTAGCTGGACTTCAAGCTGCTGGGCAAAAAGAGTTTTCACCATCATTATCATCACTGAGATATTCCAATCCATGACAACAAATGCACACACCATTCTTTTGAAATTAACTGCATTATTTGACATTATATCAACTGGCATTGACTGAAGTGAGCATTTTTACACTGAAAACAGAGAAGGTGACAGGGTATGATGTAATCACTCCAAATAGCTAACAGAAATGAATAAATAAGCCATTTGATGAAACCCTGACAGTTCTGGATTTCTTAGCATTTAATATTACAATTACAAGAACTGCAAGGGTATAATGCTTAATCTATTTTTGATATAATAATGTTACACAAATACAAATGTTTCTTTTCTATAAATTGGGAACATCTGGATAGAATGTGTCAGAATACACTATTGTCAGTTCCATCAGATGGTAGTCATCATTCTCCAGTCAGTGTTAAACACATTCTCTGTTTAACCAGCAGCCTGGAAGGTTTGAATAATGAACAAAAATCCACTAAAAAACAAAAGAGAAGCGATGACTATTTGGCAAATAGTGAACCAGTGAATGTAGCAGAGCCTGTTTAAAAGTTACGCTAAACTTAGGTTAAAGCCAAAATCTGGAACTTTCTGCTTTTTTAAACTACAGCAGAGACAATGGAGCGTGTAGTGTGGTGCCTGTGAAGCTGTTTCAACTCACTGCTGGAATGCAGCAACAATGTCATTGACTGAAACATATGCAAGAATACAGTGATGAAGGTAGTCATTAACATAGTCAAGCAGGACAAGAGAGAACAGAAATGCTGTATTTTATGGTCTGTAATTTTCAAATAGATTCCTAGAAAGCTTCCTGAAAAGAACTATATAATTTGATATTAATTATAGGGAAAATAAGAATGTCATTAAAAGAAAAGTCTAATTTAAACTTATTAAATTATTAATTTACCATTGGAAACTTTGTTCTCCATATGTGTTTGTCTGTAGACAAATTCCATATTTTTGCATGTTCAGCTGACCAAATAATCTCTGGGTTATATTAGCAGTTACTTTTAATTAAGTAATTGGAAGTGTGGCAATTAAACATTATTTTCCCATAATTAGTACCAAATTACAAAGTTCATTCCAGGAAATGTCTTGGAAATTATTGGGAAATTAGAAATTAGAAATTAAATCAGAAATGAAAGCGCTACCTAACATTCCTCTAAAGCACTGTAAACCTGTCCCCACATCAACATACAAATGGATACAAAAACCAAACTACATTATTAAAAACATTATGGATTTCAGTTTTAAGGCAAAAATGGCCAGACTGCAAACATTTGGCAACATTTGCCAAATTTACCCGCAGCCAAACATGTAATCATAGCGGCAGAAGGGCAGGCTTTTCCAACTCCACAAAATCAAAGCAGAACAGTATTCAGTGACAGTAGGTATATACTGATGGGCAGAGCCCAGTGACAAAGTCATGAATAACTTGGTAAAAGAAAAATAAAAGCTTCACACATAACAATTTCCTACACATTAATGATGTCTGTGACATATCATTGATTAACAATTTACTGTAAATTCTCAAATAGTGCCCACAAATCCTTTATTTGGGCTACCTCTATTGCAGTGAGAAACAGGTGTGTACTTGAAACAGGTTTATGTAAGAGACAGCCTTTATTTCTAATTTTCTCGGTTTTATAACTATAGTTATAGTCTCCCTGTTTTCTGATCTGCTTTTCTTTTAATTTGCTGTTAATGCAAAAATGTTTACCTGTTAAACATGAAGCAACATTATATTTAATAGTATAATGTACATTTCAGCACCAACTTGATCAATTAAAGAGTCATGTCGTACGCACCACTCTGCTGCTTTCAATAGAAATAGTTTTCAATCATCAATTAATTCCAGTTGCTTTTCACTTTTTTTCATTATTTTTTTGATCCCTGATCAAGCTACTGTCAATAAAACTCAACATTTCCTGCACAGATTATTCACATTAAAAGTCTTCCAGCTTCCTTAAAAGGGCATAATCCTGGTAGGCTTTTAATGTAAAAAAAAAAGTGTTAAGTGTTTCAGTGGCGGTAACTTAAGAGCGGTCAAAAAAATGCCAAATGAAAAAAAGAAAACTCTGAGGAGCAGAGTGGTGAGTATGACATCACTCTGTTGTACTGACGGAATTAGTGCTGTGGTGAGGTAGTACATTATACTGAATTTACCATGTGAACTATTACAGTATAGGTAATTCCACCCCTCCTCAATGTTTTTTAATCAGCCTATATTAGCAAACAGCCTTTGTTCGTGCTCCAATGGCTATTATTTGAACACCTTTTATTTGAAAATTTACAGTAATCGAAACATTGTTTAACCCTTATATCAACCACACAGTGCAACAGCCAATACAGTGGAAATGCAAAAGATACAAAGGTCATTCAGAGGAACATCCTTTTGATAATGACTCATGATGATCAGTGGTGCTTTTGGTTGACTCTATCACAGAGCCTTGCTGTGTTGTGATCATTTTTTTCAGAGTGGCCACTTTTGCAGACAGGTCGGCAAGGCCCTGTTTTAGATACAAGTCCTCAGCATCTGAGCGTGCATAGGACGGTTCTTTTACAACCACAACGGTTTTGTTTGAGACGGGGCTCTGAGTTAGCCTGCTACTCGTGCAGCCATTCTGCAGTGTCTCTGTGCTGCTTTTATGCCATTGCTCAGACCGGTGGGTCCAGTCTTGCATGTTGGTGACCTGTAATGACAAAGGGTACGGCGAGGACTGGGTGTACTCTGAAGAGTCTTGAGTGGTCTGGTAGCATCCTCCCTCTGAAATGCTGATGGGAGAGGAGGACTTTCCAGAAGACTCGTATTCAGGGTCGATGGCCTCGACTTTGATTTGGATGGTTTTGGCTTTGATCCGCAGTTTATGGGGCAAAGCTGAAGAATTGGTATCTGGCACTTTGTGTGTGGAGACAATTACACTTCTTGGATCAGCTACAGATGGCATCAACCCTTTGGGGACCTGCTGCTCATCCTCACCATCTGATGATTTGCTTACAGCACCATCATCTGAGCTCCTGGGGGAGTTACTGGATGATCTGGTGATCTGCAGGAATGAAGCAGGCTGGGAGTAGACTCCAGACAAGGGACTGGTCATGTAGTTTCTATAAAGTTCATAGGGACTACTCCTCCCCTGTGCATAGCTACTATTCTCTGCTGGTTCTTGCTTGACCTCTGCAGGTCTGCAGATATTAAAGCTACCCTGAGTTGCAGTACAAGTCTCCGGCATGTGAGGTGAATGCTTGATGACTGATATGCAGCTGCTGCGCAAGTGAAGACTCTCCAAATCCTTGCTGGAAGAACCTTGGCCAGCACTGGGTGGAACAAACTCCTGGTAGAGGTTGACAGTGGTGGAGCTGGATAACTTCTGGACTTCTTGAGCATATGCTGCAGAGCTCACCAGACCAAACTTCAGTTTCAACGACAGCAGCTCAGCCTTAAGTGAGGCATTCTCCTCTCCAAGGGCCATCAGCTTGTTCTCGAGCACCATGTCATTTATGCGCCGCTTCTCCCTGGAGCGTTTGGCCGCCTCATTGTTTTTGCGACGCCTCTCCCAGTAAAGGGTGTCTTTCTTCTCCTCTGGGATAAACTCCCTTTTCCTGCGACAGGTAGCTTTAGCCTTGAACGGGATTGCAGAGATTTTGTGGCTTATCAGGTCTCTGTTAGCCCCTTGTAAGGCCACAGCAAGGACAAGGGCATCCTCTCCACTGTATGACTCACTGCAGTCCACCTCTTGCTTGATTGATTGCATATTATCACTGTTGGCTACCGGCAACATGCTCATAGGTCTTTAACTGCACACCATAATGCTTGTATGCATATAGTAATTGCCACATTGGATTAATCCACTTAAATTGAGGAAATCTGTGGAATAACAGACAATGAGAGGGGTTTTAGATGTCAGTGTAAAGTTGAAACAAAGAGTTCAAGTTAATGATGTTTTAAAGTAATGTATTTCCACTAAAGTAAAGGTATGTCTCCCTCTCAAATGATTCGGTACTATTCTAGATACATGGTCCACAATCTGATACAAAGATTATAGACATATTTGTAATGTTATTAGTTGATAGTGATGTTTCATATTGATTCAGCTCAGATTTAGTAGGATTTGATATTTTTACTTGTTCTGTAATTAAGGTGTATTGCTTTTGAGTTGTTGGAATTGTTGGGTCTCTGTAAATAATATTATAAAGAGTACGGTCTAGACTTGCTCTATATGAAAAGTGCCCTGAGATAACCTCTGTTATGATTTGGCACTATATAAATAAAATTGAATTGAAATTACTAAATTAAAAAAGAAACATCAATATTTCCTCAATTTTCATTTCAATTAAAGCATCTGAAATGCTGCTGACTGATGAAAGAAATGTTGAATGAGAGATTGCATTGAGTTACAGACGCTAGTAGAACACAGATAGCTTGGGTGGGATGTCAGGACTTCAGCTCTCTATGGCCCCATCTACACTTGTCATTTCAAGGTTTAAGATGTGTCTCTGTTGGCCTGATCACACATGTGATTGCAATTTGCATGAAAATCAGGGTCGGCCCACCCCGAGTCCAGAAAGAGGTGGTAATGCACCTGAACCTTTTGGCAACTGCCAAAAACGCCAGAAGAAGAATAACTTCTGCAATTTAGCAGTTTAGTCGCAGCAATTTACAAAAGTTTAGCTAGCCAGCTACCAACTATCCATAAGCTAACACAAACACATGAATAAATCGCATATAGGAACACAAAAGTTTTATCATCTTCACAGCTTTAGCACATTAGCTACTGTTATCACAAGGACAGAGGAGACAGACCATGTATGCATTAAGAAAATCTTAATGGTTGCAAACACACACACACACACACACACACACACAGTAGTGACAGGAGAACATACACAGACACAGAGATATTACTGTGGTTGTATGTAGCTGTATCGCTCTGTATCTCGTTTCAGTACGAGTTTCTCAGATCTCAGAGAAAGGGACTCATTAACCTTGATCTGATGCAGACAGAATAAGTGAATATTGTTTTGTTTAGTCTCTATCCCATAACAATGACCAATTCCACTTTTTAAAAAGCCTTACTGGAAAATAAATTGTGCATCATATTACTGGTGTTGCTTAAAAGGTGTAACATTAAGACGTGACCAATGATGTGTATTTTTCAGGCCAATATCTTGATCAATATGTACTTAGATGATTTCTTTTGAAGCATTAATAAAGTAATAATGGATTAGTATAGCCCATTATCACCTTAAAGATAATCTGCATATGGTTTTAAAGTAACCACTACTCCTGGGTTTAAAATAATGGTTAAAAAGGCAATTTAGCCTGTTTTGGGCTTCCAAGCTCACTTACATCCAGAGAAGGAACAAAGGACTACAACAGTTGTAATCATAACACGTGGCCCGGCAGAAGCTCAAACACAGAAATGCACAGCATGTAACCTCAAGCCTACATTAAACACACCTAACACACTCCCACATAACTAATGTTAATTACGACTGCTGCAGAGAGACGCCAGTTTATCGAAATTAAGAAAGTTAGGGGTGTGGTAAAATGTCCCAAATAAATGTCTCCCTTGACTTGTGTCCTCATTTTGTCCTTGGCTTGGGTCTACATTTAGGAAGTTAATTATTAAGGGAGAAACATGATAAATAAATGACAAGTAGACTAATGTATAGCTTTCCTATGGAATGAACTTGTGGTTTAATGAGATTTAATATAATCCCAAACAAACCCAATCTAAATTCTTTGGTAGTCTACTAGGCAACTCACAATTCTGAGAAATTGTTCATGCCTAATTTTACCATTTGAAACAGGCTACCAGCCATAGGCAAGTAATTCACTCAAGATTTCTTTGTCTATTTTCTGAGATCACTGGGGAAAGATTTTACAGATTTTGCACAACATGGCTGGGGTTATATGGGATGATCACTCCCTTTTGTCTGTCTAACGTTAACGAAGCAACATATGACATCAAGTCTAAATTTGGATCACACGTGACAAACTAAGAGATCGGCCCGGACCGCAGCGGCCCGTCAAAACGTTGTACTGCCCCAGATTCCTTCATTGTGTCCATATTACACAAAAAACGCGGCGCCCCCCTCTTCCTCTTCCCCCCGGCCTATGACTGCCAGCAATTTCTATGGCTGCAGACATTATGCAATATTTGCCACTGTGGCAATAACAATACGGGCCCATGTTTGTTCTGCTCTATATGTGTGTATAAGTAAACATATCTCCTAATTAAATAATAAATATGTGTTAGATAATTAACGCTATGTGTAACAGGCTGTACTGAGACAATGTGGGCATTCACTCTGTTACATGACATCATTGCCTTGCTTACTCATGACATTGGCGGCTGAAGCGTGGGGTCTATCTACGCCCTAAAAAGTAAGCTTTTAAAATGTTAGGATAAACTAGGCTACATAAAGTACAGTATAGAAAACGGTGCTTTGTTAACGTTACTTGGATTAATAACTTACGGACTCATTACAGACACACACCGACAGCAGTGGAGCAGCCATAAGGCTTTGATAACGCCAGCCACATCAAATTCTGGGTTACAACACTGTGTCGCAATCCATAAACTCCAGCTGGTAGGCCAACGTAACGTTATCAGAATAGAATTATACCGGCCATTATCCTGCTTTTAACAGCTATGCACAAGTGAACTATACAGCACAGTCTAATTAATAATAGCCAACCGAGATAATACACATTAACTTTACCTCAAACTTGAGCCTGGTTAACGTTACACATTTAATGTGATTCCTAACGTGGCTATTCTGAATTTAAAACGGTTTTAACAAACATAACAGTTAGAGGTTAGTCACATGACACAGAAATTTAAGCTAGCTATGCGCCGCTGTGATTCTGGGGTATTCTTCCGAACGCATAAACACAATACCATCCGAAATCTGTGTAACACTAGGAGTAATAATAACGTTGACTTAATGTTAACCTCAAAACAAAACTGTACCTTTTCTACCCCCTGGTTGGAGGCTTTTGTCTGCTTTTCCACCGCGTATCAAGCACAGGGAAGAAGTTTAGATTTCGCATCAGCTAATTAGGGAATAACTCTGTCGATAAGACCCTACAAGTTGCGAAGTACCTAGCTTTCCTCCCTTGGATTTTTCTTTTCAAGGTGGCTACTGACTCATGGATCTGTGTTAGTAGGTCAGTGGTTAAGTGTATTGGTAGCATGAGATTAAATGACAGTCACTGCAGCCAATCGGAATGCAGAATTTTCCAATTTTAGCCAATGACTCTTGGTTCAGCAGAAAGCGCAAATCTCATATAAAACGTAGCCTGTGTCGTCATCTACGATGCGTGTGGGGCATTCGCTTCAACTCGCCGCATTTTGATTTTCACGATCTTAAACGAAATCTTCCAGACTAATAAAATGCTTATACTACTACTGCTAATACACAAATAAGCACATTTCTAAACAAGGTTGCAAAGTGCTTCACAATGTGTAACGTTTAACCTCTATTCAGTAAATTGATTTAAACTAATATACTACTTCTGCAACTGGCTCTACTACTACGTCGTCCACTACTACTACTACTACTACTAATAATAATAATAATAATAATAATAATAATAATGAGTAGGCTATTTATTAAGTATAGTTAAAATGCAAAATAAATTACAGTACTTTGCAAGATACCATAACTAAACTATCACCACCTGTACAAACTTCATAGTATCATACAGATATTTGGTGGTAGAAGTGGTTAATAATTAGCAATACCACAGTGTGAAAATACTTAATTACAAGTAAAAGTCCTGCATTCAAAATTTTAAGTCTCTAAAATTATTATCAACAAAATATATTCTTGCTTGAAATAAAACATGTTTACAAGATTGAATGAATTTGGATAAAGTGAGGCAATACGAAAAATATAAAACGTGCAAGTGGGAAAACTGAACAGAATTTCATAACAGAAAAAGAAAACAATCCCAAAGACATAACTGAGCTCAATACAAGAAAATTAAGAATAAAAGTTATAAAAATTAAAAATAGACTGAAAAGAATTTATCTTAGATCCACTACTATATACTCTGCAATATACAAAGCATCATCATATTTAAATCTCCTTTTTGAGCGTGAGTGCAACCCACATGGAGTGATAGAAGTGCCTTGGGGACCCTGTTACCATCCAACTACGTGTTTTGTTGCATCACTTCATTTGCTCATACTGTTTACTACCCCTAGGAGTCACTGTTGGATAGCTGGTGTCAATTTGAATTCTGCTTGTACCTGGAGGTCCAGAGTTAAGATGGCTGCTGCATACCAGAGTCTCTGCTCAAATATGTGTTCCTGAGAAGTTTAAAGGCTGTTTGAATGCAAGCACCGTTTGTGAAGCCATCCATTGTATTACTGTTTACTGTTCCACATTACACTCTCACATAGGTAGAATCAATACAACAAATCAAGTAATATTATATGAGCCCCTATAGGATAATTAACATTGAACTTAACCCTCTTAACCATAACTTTCCCCTCAAATGTTTCTTAATGTAGCTTTAAATTTAGGAAAACAAAACAAAACAACAAACTAACTAACAAAAAACACACTATAATACTGTGTGGCAAATACTATATGTTTTCCCAATATTTTACTGAAGCTTTGTATGAAGCATTCAAACTCATAAGATGCCATGTTTTTTATGGCTGCCCCCCTGCCATTAAATGGAATTACCCTAGATGTCTTGTGCAACATTTTGTACACATTACCACAAAATTCTGCCTGATGTATGTAGTATTTTGGCAAATTTAGGATCTCAACTATAGAACACAGTGTGTTTGATTATATGTCATACCTGTGTGGCACTTGGACTTCTCAACTTCCCCTTTGATCAAGCAAAAATATAGCATAGTGTCCCTTGCACCATACAGACTATCGTGATTTTAACAAAAAAAGAGTGTTACTGTAATGTTATGTGCTAATTGAACCAACTGATATATAAATCTGGCTACAAAGTTTTTTTGGTTGTGGCTGAGCATTAAAATGGCACTAACTAGTTGACCTTGCTAACTTGGTACTTCAATGTTTAAATGATGATATAAACAGCAAAATATCTTGGTCTTTTTTAAGTGTGTAAAGAAGAGCCCAGCTGATACATCAATATTAGCTATATTATCGGCCAATTTGAGCTTGTTGCAGAATATCGTTTTTTGCCTGTGGCAAGAAATGTAAGCACATAAATGCTAAAGATATGTTTGAAGTAGTTTAGAAACAGTGTCTCCATTACATAGTTTGTCCAGCAGAGAGCACTGACAAGTTTATTTTTACACTGTAAAATGTCCTACTCACTACATATCTTGATCACAATTGTTTATTACCAAATTTAAGGGATCCATATCAGCTGATTGCACCCCTAGGGAGGGAGGGCGGACGGACAGACGGACGGACACACACACTGTGTGTACAAGTTATGTGCATGTTACTTTGTTAGAGAAATGTTAAAAAATAAAAAAACGTATTTTATATATATTGAGTTTGTAAGTGTAAATGATAACCTCATGTCATGTTTCATTAAATTATATACAATTTGCCATATCCAAATGGCTTCTATGTTTAGTCTGTTCCTTTTCAAAACAAACTTTAAACCCACCATCTGTCTGGCGGAGAATGTTCATCTTCAGTTTGACATAGCCAACCATCTTGCTGTTATTTGTGTCTCTCCCGTCATACACCTTGATGTTGAATCAGGAGATAAAACCAGTATTCCCAAATAATTACACATTTGATGTTCTGAGAAACTACGACCTTCAATCAATATGTTGTTTAATAAGGACTTTGTTTTGGATGGGTCATTGAAAGCACTCTAGAGGAATGATGGCATCCACTTGCTTCTACATTAAACCAATTACTTTAAAAATGAATTAAAAAAATAATTTGACAAACATTCCACCAGCTTTCCTCTCCAGGGAAGTGTCCAGCTTGTTACCTCACACTCTTTAATTGTGAGAGGGTGTGGATTGCTAAATAGGTGAGGACAATTTAAAGCAGATAACTGACTATAATATGTTGTGCCCTCGAGTCTGTTTTTACACATTTGCAAATGTTTGAATACACTGGTTTGGCTGGATGAAGGTTGCCCAGATTTAATTACATGTTTTTCACTTGTTGGTGAGTTCCTGCATTCTTTTGTTTTTGGCCATGGACCAGTGATCTTGCATGTGTGGTCTGGTGAGAATTTGAAGTAAACTTGAAACCATAGATTAGTCCTGTCTTAATATCAACTGAGTGTTACGTCCCCTTTGGAAACTAGGGGTGAGCGGAGACGACAACACGACAGTCAAGGAATGTCAGAGTCAGAGTAGTGGTGAAAAAGGAAAACTAGTTTATTGTCAGGTTACCTCATAACGAACGTGCTCAACATGTGGGGGAGGACGGGACAAGGTGGTTGTGCCAAATAAACTGAAATCAAGGAAGAAAGCAGAAGGACAAAACACACCTGTCCTTGCCTGGCACGTAACTCTGAGCATGCTTCAGTGTACCTTAGCATTGTTGCTGAATAGGTGCATCCCTTCACAGCCCCAGTCTTCTGAAGCGTCAAAGTTTCACAAAATAATCTTAACTCATGGTCCAATTACTAGCCTTTTCCAGAGCTTTCAATCATAGCCCATGGTTGTCCTCAGTGAATTGGAGTTGTACTTAGCATGGAAAGTCACTTACTGTTTTAAAAATTATTATTTACAAACAAACTAAGGCAACAACTATGGGGTCACCCATCTTCCTTATTGTAGCTAACTTGTACATGGAGTTTGCCCTGAGCTCCTACCCCACCTGACATCTGGTACCAGGATGACACTTTCAACAAACCTTGCTGTTTAAGTATCAACAGCTTCATCCAACACATCATCAACCCACACATCAAGTTCATGAGTTAACAGGAAGAGGACGGTACGCTGGCGTTCTTAGACATCTGTGTTCATGTGTAGGCTCATGGGAGCATAAAGACCACTTACAACATCAAAGATCAGTGGTGAGGACCCTTGTACAGAGCACAACTCCTATCAGTGAGGAGGAGAATGGAGAGAGGGAGGTGCAGCAGGACCCATGCTGGCACTTGAGGCCAACGGGTACGGGCATTCACATCTGACACCAAAGTCCATCTTCAAACAAGGACAGCATCACGTGGCAAAAATTCTACACCTACTTTAGGACTAAGCCAACAACCCCATATGAACCCCCTTCATTACGACTATGAGATGTGGTTGAAAGGTCCATAAAAAAAGTAAGTGGACCTTGAGTTAAGTTTATTCTCTCAAACCCCATGTTCTTGTTATAATAATAATAATAGATACTTTCAGCAGGATCTAGCACAACATTTTAGGAAGTTTTTACAGGACCAACATCAATCATTTGCTTACCAGTTATTTTGATGTTTAATTAAAGGGAAATATAATTTCAACAAACAAATAGATAAAGTATTTGTAAATAAGAATGTGAACCCCAATGGAAAGATACAGTATATGATCGCTTAGATTATTTTATTAGTATCAGCAATAAATGTTTTATTCACTACAAAGTACATTTTTGGCCTAATGTAACTTGACTGTGCAGTGCACCATATAATAAACTCTCTGCACGTTTAATGACAGATGATGACAAAATATAATGAAGTGATAGCATGATTGATTTCCTTCTCTTACTGAGGGGGGAAACACACCATTTTATTCATATGATTTTATGTGAACATTATATGGTAAGCAAATAACTGCTTAAACAAAGCAAACGTGGTGGAAAGGGCATTGTATTAACACCAGGCTTAGCAATCTTCACCTATACAAAAAAAATATTAACAAATAAAATGTTCAAACACAAGTACATACATTATAAATCTGTACAACTTGGTTATCAAAGGTGATGTTAAAAGTATCAACCTCATGGGAAATAAGTCACATGGAATTAAAACTTTGTCAATGGCCTGAAAAAAAAACAAGATTCTTTGTTCTTATTCTTTTTTGTTCTTTTGTTTCATACAGTTAAGTTCCAAAATACATCTCAGTGAGTATAATTATCAACAAAGTTACCCATAGACTGCTTCTTTCATATTCCTACAACATTTCTATTCATCATACATTCTATTGTTCTATGATTGTGGTTTCCACAAACCATAGAATAATAAACTCAAAGACAACATCAAATTGTCATTAAGGGGTGTACGAGTTGAGAACGAGCAAAACACTTGTCCACCACTACAGAAACCTGGGTTCAGTTCAGGGTTCTGGTAGCAATACTTCTGGCTTGGTTGTGCATTCCAGTAAATACAACTGGCATTGTAAGTGGGTTGGAAGAGAGTGAAGGATCATCTCACTTTTTGCCAAACTAGCCATTCCTACTGGTAGGTCAGGGTGCCTGTTTAGAGGGGTGTAGTATCTGAGGTGGGAGAGGGGCATTGAAGCATGAATCCCACCCTTATGGCCTCCCAGTGAATGGCCTTGCTGGCAAGTGAAAAGAAGTGGCTTGTAGCACATTGTGCATCAGAGAAGGCAACACTTCTATCAAGGCAAGACAACCTCTAAAGTACTTGTGGATAAGAAAATATTTTGTGTTACACAACAACAAGAAGAACATAGATTCTTCTGAATGGCAACATTATAAAAACAAGGTCTATATAGGATTGCACAATTAATTTTGCTTAATCACTGACACAGGAGTTTGAGAGGTACAAACATGAGACACATTGACATTCAAATGCATCAGTACTATCTAAGAAACTCATAAAAAAATTAAAAAAACATTCAGTCACTGTTCCGCAAAATTGCTCACTTCACTTTATGCTGCTTATTGAATTTTTGGCAAGCACAGCTCACAGGATATTTCAGCTCCACTGTTCTTCAAACAGCACCTTACTTATGTGTCTGACAAGTGGATAACCAATTCGTCAGTCTGTGGAGGGTCATTGTCACCTAGCAATTCTGTTTCAGGCACAGACAAGTCCTCGTTTTGGTCTAGCTCTTTGTGGGACAACCCGTCAGCCAAGTCCTCATCATTGGTCTTGGAGTCCTCATTTAGCAAAGCTGCTCGCTCTGTGACAGAAGTGTTGGAAGGGGCAGTGGTGACATAGCCTGTAGATGTAGATCCACTGCCACTATGGTGAGAGCCAGCTTTGGTTACCATCTGTGGTGGGTGGTGCATCTGCTGGTGGGGTATGGGCATGGGTATTTGCATGGGGTAAAAGTTCTGCAGGTATGGGTAAGCTGGCATGGGGTGATATCCATTGACAGGGATGTAGAGCTGCGGGGGCACCATTGGCCGATGCATTTGACCCTTCATGGACATGAACTGGGGCTGATGGAATGGCAAGCTCTTTTTAGGGCTGGAGTAGCGCGATGTATTGGCTGTGCTCATGCAAATGTTGCTAACAGGGCTGGTGCTAAGAGAGCTGGTCTGGGTAGTGTTGCTGGTGCCAGAAGTCTGAGCAGAGCTGTTATAGTTGGACAGGCTCTCCCAGGAGCGCAGGCGTGTATGGATGTCCTTGAAGCGAGGCCTTCTTGCTGGGAATTCACTCCAACACTCCAGCATTAGGGTGTAAATCCAGGCTGGGCAGTCATCTGGACAAGACAGTAGCTGGTGGCTGCGCACCATCTCAATCACATCCTGGTTGGAGTAGCCACAATATGGCTGCAGACCGTAACTGAAAGTCTCCCACAGCAAGACACCATAAGACCAGATGTCAGAGTCGGTGGAGAACTTTCCATACATAATAGCTTCTGGGGACATCCAACGAATGGGGAAAGGGCTTGTGCTCATGAGATTGTAGTAATCAGCAGAGTAGACGTCTCTGAACAGGCCCAGATCCAGGATCTTGATGCTGAGTTTGTCAAAGACCAGAATGTTTCGGGCAGCAAGGTCTTTATGGACTACTTGCTGACTGGAAAGGTACTCCATTCCAGCAGCAATCTGGGCAATAACATGAAGGAAATCAGCCTGCTCCAGTGTGGATTTGATTGTCTTGTCATCATCTGAGCTGCCAACATCTGAGTTGGGGGAGCGCATCACCAGATACTCATGCAGGTCACCAAGGCTGGAGTAGGTGAATATCATGCTCATTGGCAGCTCTTTGGTGACCACACCCAGCAAACAAACAATATTTTGGTGCTGTAGGTGAAAGTGGAGCATGGCTTCGTGGCGAAATTCCTCACAGAAAGTGGCGTCAACCTTGTCCTTTAATGTCTTGATGGCCACCACCTGAGTCTGTTCACCAGGTACAGTGCCATACAGGTGGCCCTTGTAAACCTTGCCGAACCGATCCTCGCCAAGCTCCTCCATAAACCGTACTGCTGACATGTTAATCTCCCGCAGTTTGGCCTGCAGCCACAAAGCAATAAAAGCAAACATGTCATCAAAGTGTATGGCCAATAATAAAACCTAATGTAATACTTCAGCACTGGAATTGAACAGTTCTTAATTCAGCTGTATGGAGGTCACTTTTTATTTATTTATAAGTGTTCAGACCAAAACCAGCACTGCATTAAAAAAAACATCTGCGCTTGTGGGGTTGTGCTGCTTTAGGTACCGATGAGATGATGAAATAAGATCCAGGGATCTGAGTTTGAGTAATAATCCATGAGTTTTAAGGTTTATCAGACACCAAAACAGCAGACCCTGCACAGATGAATCAGAATCAGAATCAGAAATCCTGAGAGGGTCCTGGGAGGTGACATGGACATAAAGCACACACGCTCTTTAGTAAAGCGCACACAAGCTTTAAAGTACTATAAGGAAGGATTTTTACTCCGGAACACTATCACAGCAACAGTCATTTTATACTCCATCTCCACAATCACCAGGTAAACAGTAGAATCACCCCATTCGTGTTACAAAGTAATACATCCTGAATGTGTGCTTGCATGTATTTGATTGACCAATAAAGAGCAAGTGTTCATCGTGTGCTTTGTAGTAATGTAAACATTTGTTTGATAATACTATATGCACCCCTAAAAATTACAAAATAAACTTAAATATCTTGAGGCCCCATCTTGTAGAGGGGCCCTGAATTTAAATATAGAGCCTTATAAGAGCCTTATCATATCTTGACTTACTACTATGAGTTATATTGTACTTACATGGTGCAAAGTCCTCAATGAATTTGTGCTTAATTATTTATTTTGCTAGAGTCCTATGTGTTAAAATGAATGAGGGGGCTGCTTTTTCTAATGCAGAGCTAATTCCAGTCTGAACATGCCTATACATCAGAAATAATAAATGAATACCCCTACATCAATGAGTTTCTGTACTGTGTGTATGTATTACCTGGTGTTTTTGTTGACTGAGGAGAGACAGCTCCATGTCCTGGCTAGGTGAGCTGCTGAGCTGGCAGCGAGGTGGTGTGTCGGTCGATGCCTTTTGCTTATTACGACACATGCAAACCAGAAAGAAGAGGCAAGCGATGACCAATGGTATGGCAATTGCAGGGATTAGAATGAACAGGATCTCCTTCCTGGGGTTCTCTGGAGGCTCTGGAGATAGTAAGATAAAAAAAAAAGTAGCAAGTTAAGTTTTATGATTTGTAATGTATTCATTCTAACAATGATCATTTGATTTTTCTTTGAACACATTTTCTGTAGTATCAACATACATTCAACACTGATCCTGATTTAATGTTCTACAATGTTCTTCAACTGAGGTTTTAGTGGGACATCAGTCTACTCATAATCACGACTGATAATAACGTCACCATGGACAATCCACATTAAAAGCCACATACATCCTCCTGGTGCAAGAATAAAATTCTAATCAGTCACAGCTGGTGTGGTCTTAGTGGAACAATATGTTATGTCCCATAACAGAAAAACAGAAAAACTGTTAATTATTTGATTTGCTTTTCAGCAAGATGGCTGTTAGAGGGCTCGTTTAGACTTAAAGATCTTAGAACAAAAGGTGAAACAAAGAGACAAACTGTATTTCCACACTTCAGAAACTATGAAGGAAAGGCTATTTCTCATTACAGATATACACTATAACTGACAATGAGCTTAAAGCAGCAGGCAGATACAGTAGGACAAAGATGCCCTGAGGAGCTAAAACAGTTAACAGTAGTAATGCATTTCTACTCTCCGCAGTCATATGACTTTCTCAAAAGTCATATAGTAGGGCAAAAGATAATATATAGACGATTAATTAAATGAATGTGCATTAATAAGGGCAATTAATAAAAATGAATTAAAAAGTGCATTAATGACAAATAGTCAGTTAATGGTGATCCTAAAACTAAAAAAGAATTGCACATTAGTAATAATATTGCTAAGATGGCCCTGAAAACAGTGGTATTTAATGAAAGGCAATGGCAAGCCCTGTTTGTTATGGCTATGAGCTCTGCTACCAGAAGAAACAGATCAGCTGTCTAGAGACATTCAGGTTTAGCTAAGCCAACAGCTTATCTGCTTGTTGACACAGGCAGGTATGTAAGTGCAAGCTATAAAATGTGATTGATCATATGCTATGCAAACTGGAACTGTGTATATACATTCTGTAGATCCAACTGAAAGAATTAATTTATGATGCATGCCACACTGTAGAAATATTCTGTACACTATAGCAGTGGTGCCCACTCCTGGTCCTCCAGAACCAGAGCACTGAATATTTTCCATCTCAAACATCTAAACAGATTTCTAACTGAACTAGACTGATATTGTACCTCACACGGCAGCTGCACATTTTTACCTCCTCTCACAGCTTTTTTGAGCAGGAAACAGGTATTTTTTGCCTGACACTTAAAATAACTACATTGTCGAAAGTTGCAATACTCAATAATTAGTAAAGGAATACAGAAATCTAATGTGCCAGTACTCCGCACTGGTGAGTTCTTGCCCAATTCAAGCACTCTTAAAACTGGATGTCAAACTCCCACAGTTTGCAGAGGAAGAAGTAAAACCATGCAGTTTATATGTTAAGGGCATCACCTGTGTGGCTTTTGACATTAACTAAAAGTCACCTGCTGCCAGTCAGTGGATCTAATTACTTTTGCAGATCAAAGGGGGGCCTTGAAAGATATCAGCACCCTCTTTATGGAGGTACATTTGTGTCTTTTTAATGCAGTCAAACAGAATAGGTTTGAGAGCAAAACTTTCCACACTGCAATCAAAAAATAGGTTTGAGAGCAAAATTATTGACACTGCAATCATAAAATGGTTTAGTTTTGCTTGCGAATCCAAAGGTTTTGCTTGCAAATCTAAAAGTTTTGCTTGCAAATCCAAAAGTTTTGCTCCAGACTAGTTAACAGGACTATCTGTGTTCAACGATCCAACCTGAGTTTCTTATATTTGTGATGTGTTGTATTATTGTATCAGCTTGTAGCCAGTTTAAAGTGTAGTGGCACGGTATTATTGATGTTACTGGTGGTGACAATGCCTTCAATAAATGGCTAACGTGTGAGTGACAAACTATACTGAGTAACTGTCTGTTTTACAGATCCCCCTCCAGACCACAGCTGCTACAATGGAAGTGGGGCTGACTACAGGGGCACACTCAGCATTACTAAATCTGGTCATCACTGCCAACCACGGAGTGCTCAGTACCCTCACAGTCACCACCTGTCCCAGGAATACCCCGAGCTCTGGGGAAGTCACAACTTCTGTCGTAACCCAGGAAGCCACATGCAGGCGCCTTGGTGTAAAAATAATATGTATTTGTTTAATCCATTACAACAGCACAGATCGTTAAACAAAAGCAATCTACATGCACCAGCTCAAACGTAACATTGTTGCTATCACTAAGACGGAAGTTATGTGCAAGGCCGCATTAAAGTAGGCCTACACCCCCCCAGCACCATCACAATAAACTATTGCCCTGTCCAACCGCCACAAACATCAGCCATGCTTAATTTGCATACAATAACCATACATCAAAATCATTCGTGACCGCTGTTTAATTTTATCATAATCATTATAAGACCATATACAGTACATATATGATACAGTCAGTGTGCGAAATACTCTGTGACAATCGGGGGGTCTCATGGCATATATATATATATATATATACATATATATATATATATATGTGTGTGTGTGTGTGTGTGTGTGTGTGTGTGTATGTATACACATACACATCAGCCAGTGCGTAATATTACGCACAGCTGGCACAGGGTGGATACCTTCATGAACTCACCAGGATTTAACTGTTAACTGACCTTGTGAGCTTTTCTGACTCTGTGAGGTGTTCTGAAAGCTTCACAGTTTATACAGCGACATCATGAATAGCAGCGGAACCGCGGAGTCAGAATGTATTATTGTGCCGCAGAATTAAAACCGGCACGGGTAACCACGTCAGCAGCTGCTGGCTACATCACTGTCACTGTTCACTGTCATAAGTCACATTTTCTGTGTTGCTCCTTTCCTTTCAATATTTAAACATGAAAACACATTTTACAATAAATAAATAATTAGCTTAATTTTGAGACCCACTCAAAATTTGATTTGGCTGTCCGAGACCCCCGTATTTTGCACACTGGATACAGAAATTGTGTCACCAAAAGGTACAGGCCGGCTCACTGTAGGCCAATAACAATCTCTCTCACACATAATGCGCGCATATGCGCTTACACACACACACACACACACACACACACACACACACAGTCCGGACTGAGTACCACACAAAGTCAAGCTTTTTTTTTTCTCCCTGTGAATTTTTTTCCCCGATCCTCGTGGGCCCTTTAACGTCGTCGGGCCGCGGGGCTTGAGCCCTGGTAAGCCTGTGCATTAAAACAGTGGTGGTTATGTGTAAATAAACATAAAAACACCCTCTCTCGTTAACTGACTGTGGATGTTGCCAAGCTGTCACTCCGATCGAGACTGGCCAATAGAAACATGTCCTGCATCTTTCAGCGTAGGTCCCGCCCACGGAATTCAGCTGAACCGGAAGCAAAACAAACAAACAAAACTTTTGGATTTGCAAACAAAACTTTTGGATTCACAAACAAAACTTTTGGATTCGCATTAAACACACGTTTTCATCACACATTTATTTTATTTACAATAAACCATTTTTTGATTGCAGTGTTGATTATTTTGCTCTCAAACCTATTTTTTGTTTGCAGTTTGGAAAGTTTTTCTCTCAAACCTATTCTGTTTGATTGCATAAAAAAGACACAAAAGTACCTCCATACCTCTTAAAAGAGTTGAAAGACAAGAGAGGTCAGTTTCTGTATTCCAGAAATATAATTTCTGTTGACCTTCAAAATGTTCCAGGACATTTTTCACCAGTGGCTGGTGATAACCCTGTCTGCAGTTTGATTGGGCCCTGTCAGTCTTACAAAGGAACTGTATAATGCCATCAACAATAGGGACATGTGAAAACTGTAGAGCCTGTCAATGCTTCTACGGTACATCATCAACTTCCAAGACAAATGAACATCTGAAGAAATTACCCATTGATTAATCCTGGCTTTTGCAACCTTACAGTTAGGAATCCCTTGATGAGTGCCTAAATTTAAGACAAAGTGCCCCAGATTTCTAGCCACACTGATCATGGATTAAAAGGCTATTTTAAAATCAAAATACCATCAATGGGTCATATGTTTTGCAGCACAGAAAGGCTTGTCAGTCTTGGTTCAATGTCATATGCTGATACTTAGTGGTATGCCCCTGCTGTTCTACTGGCTTATGGCACTTATAAACAGCATGTCACTCATTTTGGCACTGGCAGATGCCACTCCCCACTGGCACATACCGATTCTTACTTCCATATGCCACTGCTGTTTATGATACGCCGCCGCTGCCTTGTGCAACTTAAAAATGAAATGTCACTTACTTGGCAGATACTACATCCACGGACATACTGATGGTATGCCAGTCTTGTTTTGTGTCAAATGCAGATTCTTAGTGGTAAGCACTTTGAGTACTTGTATGCTGCTGCTGTTCTACTGGCAGAATGGAAAGATGGCTTGTCACCTGTGTTCCCCTGGTCTTCTACTGTCACTCCCCACTGGCATATACCACTTCTTACTGGCATAAAGAAAACCAGCTTTGGACATTTGACATACTGGTCATTGAAATCTGGCCAGCATTAATGGCCAAATCAGTGGCAGGTTGCACATTTAACAATGTAGCTAGTTAGTGTAATGTGCCACCAACCAACTCAGGGAAATCACGTAAAATACAGTTTCAAAAAGTTATGGTTTTGTCATACATACTTTGTCCAACAGGCTAGGTCTGCAATGCCCCGCTAGCTTAAGTACTTTTGGAAGAGATGGAATCTGTAACACTGCTAGCTTCATCTATCTGTATCTGTTAAAGTAATGACTTTTTGTCATTCAGACAAGTATCTGTTATGTAAAGAGCTACAATGCTCTGCAATATTTCTCACCTGGTCCACAGAAATATCTGTGTCACAGCTGCAAAACAGCAGTGAGTTGGGAAGCAATGATGGAATAAGGCTGTTTTCTCAGAAAACAGCTCTCACAGGCTGCATCACAGATGGATTGTAAAACTTAACTTAACCCCCTCATGGCTATGTCTGTGTGTTTATCGGTGGTCCTGTGACTTTTCCTCTAGCGCCACCATGAGGTTCACATTTGTGGTTCAGTGTGTATCCAATACTTTGGTTGTCATTAGTTTTCATTAGTTTTGCAGGTATTTAGTCAAACAAAGTCAATCACATAGAGACAGACAGCCATTCACGCTGCATGTCTTTGGATTTTGGATTGTGGGAGGAAGTCGGAGTACCCAGAGAGAACCCACAGAGGCACGGGGAGAACATGCAAACTCCACACAGAAAGGCCCCAACTGGCCGGTGGGTTCGAACCCACTGTTACTGTTAGGCGACAAGGCTAACCACTGCACCACCACACCAATCTAGATCATTTCTCTCTGTTTTTGTCATTTATTCACACTGTTCCACAAAAAGAAAATATTATCTTAGAATAAACCCGAAAATGTTAACAATTACAATTATTGCATTATGGTACTTACTGCAGGGCTGGATGTCACACAGGTCCACCCTGACCTGAGGGTCCAGGGTAAAGCACCAAGGCGCCTGCATGTGGCCTCCTGGGTTACGACAGAAGTTGTGACTTCCCCAGAGCTCGGGGTATTCCTGGGACAGGTGGTGACTGTGAGGGTACTGAGCACTCCATGGTTGGCAGTGATGACCAGATTTAGTAATGCTGAGTGTGCCCCTGTAGTCAGCCCCACTTCCATTGTAGCAGCTGTGGTCTGGAGGGGGATCTGTAAAACAGACAGTTACTCAGTATGGATGCTCCTACACAGTATAAGAGAGGTGACTTACATTTTGTGGGTTTACAAAATGATTGCATATTCAGAACTTGTCTATTTTTCAGCTGGTTTCATGTTATAGCCCTGTGGTGTGCAACTTTATAAAACATTGTCACAAATTTCAACTGGACTGTTGTTCTAATGTTATTAATATTCATTTCCATTTTTTATATTTCACATTTTAGAGCTTAATGTAAGAAATCTAAATAATGCATTAATCAATGAATGAATTATCCCATACTTGATGTAATATGTTTTTGCTGCATAAGGAATTGTTCAACATTTTGGGAAATATACTTTCTTTTTTTTTTGAGAGTGAAATGAGAAGACTGTTCGTTAAGTAATTTTACATGTCTGTTGGTGTAAAGTTTAAACAAGACACAATGTGTCAATCAGTGAGGGTGTTGGTAGGTGTTAAAAAATACATACTTTGGACAGAGACAAACTAGCTGATTCCCCCTGCTTCCAGTCGTTATGCTAAGCTAGGCTAACCACATTCTGACTCCAGCTCTGTACTTAACACAGAGACATGAGATTGATATCCATCTGAACATCTCACTCTCAGAAAGAAAGAAAATATGTGTATTTCCCCAAATGTTGAACTATTCCTTTAGCAGCAAAGAAATATTACATAAAGTATGGGATAATTGAAGTTGTAAAATAACAACCTCAGTGAAGTGCCAAATCTGAAAGTATTTACATTTAAGATGAAGTGTGTCCAGGCCCGACATGGGATTGTTTCTGTACCAGCTCTTCCTCATCTGCACCCGCCCCCAGCTGACATTTCTACATCTGAGTCATTTTCTCTAACCAAGTTAGATTGAAGACATAGTTTATTACATCACTTAAAAATGTGGCCCACACAAAAGCCGAAAGCATACTTTTACAGACAGTGACTTGTTATTTGTGCTTTGGGTTTGATGTGATTCCTGCACTTTCGAATGCATTAAACAGGTAAGCTACAATGACAGCCTGTCTAAAGGATTTAATTGAATGGATAACTGATGTTGGTTTCAGTAAATATTTGGTTAATTGACCAGCCCTACTTAGTATTACAGTTTTACACTTGTCCATTTCTTTAATGAGCGGGGTGTTTTTACATCAATAATTGTAATGTGTGCATGCTGTAGCATCCACCTACATGGACCCAGTTTTTGTGGTGGCACTCCTATCCTCATACAGGAAGCAGCATCAGGCGTGCCTGGCTGTGGCAGCAGGTGGCAGCTGGGGAGCTCCAGCTGCATGAGGATCATGGGATTGGATCGGGCGATGGTGTACTCTGCGCGGCACAGGTCATTCTCCAGGGCCTCGCACTCATCTCGACAGAGCTGACGCCGCCGAGGGCCCCGAGAGCCCTCATCACACAGAGGGAAGACATAGTAGCAGAAGGACGGAATGGCAAACTTGGAGCACTGATCCGATAGGTGGGTAGAGGTGCCAATCATAGTGAATGCAGCTTGGAGGGAGGAAAAAAGAGACACATTTGAACTGTTGTGTTAGAGTTATAATTATGGTGTAACCGCAAAGCCGACAGTGAGGGCAAAAGTCTGATCAGTGAGAAAGAAGCAGAGGGAACTGTAAACAAAAATTTGCAAGCTATAAGTTTTACTTTTGAGATTACATTTTTTTTTGCTTCAGTGAGTTTTATTCTCTCTCAAATTCTTATTTTTCTTTGAAATTTAAGAACTTTTGTTTGATTATATTGACACAAATCTGATCCCATGAAATTATATGTTGTTATATGTTTATTGATAATAGTTTAATATGCCAACTAAGAGAGCCAGTGGATTTTCTTACCTGTGATGCGGTTTTCACTCTCCCCCTGCATCTGCAGCGACTCAACATAGATGCTCTGGTTGCCGATGAAACGAGCACAGGCAATACCTCGATATGGCTGGCAGAAACCTTTTTCACGCAACCTGAAAAGGAAAACAAACTATGCTTTAGTCACAATGTTTGTTTTTTTAAAGCAGAAAAATAAAGTAAAATAAAGTGAGACAATAAATTAACTAAGCCACTTAATTTATCCCAGGATGAAGTTACATTTTTACAGCAGCCACATACAACTACTAGTAAAGCTATGTGCTGTAAGCCTGACTGATATATAGACCAGGACTAATATATAATCGGCTAATTTTAGCTTATTACAGATAAATTGGTATTGGTGTATATGTTGATTAGGGTAAAAAAAAAAATGCTATTGGGCCCCTGTTGACCCCCCACATCTCTGCCCTCTGTGCAGTGGATGTGTCCTGTCACCTCAAAGATCCCATTAGTGCCCACAGCAGACTGGACATGGCAGCTTCATTATTTGCCTGGGTTTTGGGGACTGCTGGGGTCTGGGATCCAGGGGTTACGTGGCAGTGGCCTACTTTGCTCTGTTGGTAGTCCAGCCTTGGTCCACCAAAGAGCGCTCAGAAGTTTATTTTTAAACTAAAATTTACCGCCCAGTACATTTCTTGGTCTCAGTTCTTTAATAGCTACATTTAAGGGATCATGTGAGTGTTATGAGTTTATGTTAAAAAAAATAATATTGGCCGATATATCATTATTGGATTTTGTAAACTTTTAAATATTGAATATATTAAACTCCAGTATCATTCAGATTCTAATAACTATAGTTATCATACTTTCACACATGTACTTTCATACATTCTACAGAGACGCAAAGTGAACAAAAAAAGTAAAATGAAAACATCCATGTCTGCAACTCCTCTACTCTGCCACACACTCACATAAACACACACACACAATGATGTCAAGGCAACAGTTCACGACTTATTGACTGCATATGACTGTGTGGATCAGTCATTATTGGGGTTTTTTTCACTCCTCATATCTCATTATGAGGACTTTAAAAAATGATGTACTGGAAAAGTCATTGCCAAACTGACCTCTGGCATTCCTTCTATGAAGAGAGGGAGGTCCCCTGGAAGTGATGGGCTTACTATAGAGCTCTGCATTTACTCATGTAAACTTATTAACGATTAATGATTTTGCTATTCTTAGATTGTCACAAGGAGTGGGGCTCATAATGAAAAGTTTTCCTGTGGGTGGTCACGTAGTCATTAAAATCAAAACAATTGATGAATGTGAATGTGCTCAGTGAACTTAATTCAAATTTGCCTAGATAGTGATATTTCATGTATACAAGTGGATACAAGTGGTCTGATGCTGGAACAAGAGAAAAAATCAGAGGGTCACGGAAAAAAACTGAATTATTTGGGGACCATGAACATCTTTGGCAAATTTCAAGGCAATATAAGACAAGAAAGAGTTGCTTTCAAGATGTCTCTCTCTGGACCACAGTGTAGACAGACAATATTGTTATGCTACTGTTAACAGGGCAAAAACCATGAACTTTTCTAAATATGTGTACAAAATAAAAGTGTATTACTGTATGTGATGAACACAACAGAAATACAGGCACCATGTTCAGGCTACAAACACCCAAACTGAATATGGTGCCTATTAGTACACAAAGTTTATTAGGACTTGTCAGCTGAGGATCTGAATCCAACAATTCTCTCAAGTAGACTACAACAGTTGGTCCACAAATGAATCAATGTTAGCCCTTCTCAGAAACACAGTGGATGAATTTTAAAGTCTGATGATGGCTGGTAGAAAATGGCTTCCTGTAGCACTCCTTGCGTAGCTGGCCCAAACCTTCCTGGGGCCCTATGCAGAATCTGACCCTCATCATAATGCCTTCCAGTGTCCCGGTACAAAAAAACATGCATTGTACAATCACAACATGGTCTAAGTCACCTATTTAATACTAGAATACTGGCAATGGAGGTGCTGTATACTGAAAGGTAAGATGTCAGAATGTAGGATCACCACTGGCCTTAAACAGTTAACTGTTAACTGTTGATTTATACTGTGAAAACAGCTAAAATCAATGCTAGACAGAAAATAATTGTTCATCACTGGGCACTGGAGGTGGGGACCATACCCAGTTAATTTCCTAACTAACAAACAAACAAACAAAATAGTGAGTAATACACACTGAGCAGAGGACTTGCTCCTTGAATAAAAAGTAACTAAAAAGTAATAACAAGACACTCTGGCTGCATGCCAGCATGTTAAGCTGCTGGGTCAGTGTTGATGCTGTACAGGAAGTTGTGCTGGTTAAACCAACTGATGTGAACTTGTTTTCAAACTTGGCTCTTTGCAAAGGTCATTCTTATGTTTGTGCTGGATTTAGTCTTACTGATACAGAGTAAGCCTGAAATGATTTTAGGAATGTTTTAAAATAGGATTTCTGCTGACTCAGGTTGAAAACAATCTAGCGTTAAAACAACGCAAGGTGGTGGGGGCATGTTGTTTCAGGTACATGAAACATGATCCAGGACGTCCAGTAGGAGTAACAGATCCATGAGTTTAAAGGTTTATCAGACCAAAACACTACACAGTAGTTTATGATACACAGAGAAAAGATTTTACTAGCTAGAAAGTTTTCACGGCTGCAGCTATTTTCAT
This sequence comes from Macquaria ambigua, assembly GCA_008360985.2. Taxonomy (NCBI): domain Eukaryota; kingdom Metazoa; phylum Chordata; class Actinopteri; order Centrarchiformes; family Percichthyidae; genus Macquaria; species Macquaria ambigua. The sequence continues at coordinate 1,436 of VMKM01000857.1, read as the reverse complement.
TGTGATGATCGGAATGTGCGCTTGTATGTACTTAATTGGTCCCCGCAGCATCTTGCTGGATGACATCACGTTGCAGCAAAAACTGAGCCAGGTTTAACGTTTTTTGGAATGACTGTGTTTTTGGCTGGAGCCTCGCTGCAGGCAAACCCGCTGGTCACCAGATGAGGGTGGCTGCGTTTTTTTCAGGCAGGGCTACTGTTGGTCTGAACACGACCTTACAGTTTAATCAAAATTTTGTAGCCCATTTTGACTGAATTTGGAATGTTAATGAATAATTGCATCCACATGGCTTCATTGCAAAAGAGACAAAATGGGAAACTGCCCAGGATCCCCAAATCCCCCAAAAGTCCCAGGTTCACTGTGTTTCTGTTGGTTTTGGTAATTTAATTCATTGCAAAGGTTTTGGGAAATGTGAGGCTCTGTTTTATATGAAGGGCCCTGTGTGAAAACATAGTTTTCAGACCTTTAATATGGCTGGTAAACAACAAGGATGTTTAACAGAGGATGATAGCCACCTCTTTCAAGCAAGAACCCTGTATGATCCTAACCAGAATGAGCCCTTTGTTTGTGAAAAGGGGGGTCCCATCAAGAACACTCACTGCAGTCAATGACTCCTGCTCAGGTCTCTTTCTCCCCTCTCCCTGAATGTGCATGAGGCCTGTGTGTTTGTACATGTTTCTGCTGTGTGCCCATATTAAGGGTTTTGTTCCAGAATGCTACTGTTTATATCAACATTTTGTACCAGAACTTAATCTACTAACCTGTAAAATAACCCACAATGTCCTTCACTAAAAGGAATAGTTCAACATTTTGGGAAATCCACTTATTTGCTTTTTTGCCAAGAGTTACATGAGAAGATTGCTACCACTCTCGTGTCTGTCAGGTAAATATGTAGATGGGGCCATCAGCCACATAGGTTAGTTTAACAAGACTTTAAATGGGGGGAAGCAGATATCTTTGTCCAAAGGTAGCAAAATCCGCCCACTGGCACCTCTAAAGCTAATTACTAATTCACTAATTAACACTCTATATCTCGTTTGTTTAAGCTGTACAAAAACTGAAGCGTAAAATTGACAATTCACAGTTTTACAGGGGGTTATGTGCTGGACTATTTCTTGGCCAGGAACAGTTGCCAGGCAACCAGTGAAGACTCCAGGAAATGACTGGTTCCCTGGGGGTACCTTTGGAAAGAGCCAGGCTAGCTGTGTCCCCCTGTTCCCAGTCTTTATGTTAAGCTAAGCAAACAGGCTGCAGGCTGTAGCTACATGTTTACCATACAGACATGAGAGTGATATGAACCTCCTCAACTCTCAGCAAGAAAGTCAGTTGGAAGCTCCAGCCAGCTGTTATCTAGTACTCTGACATGTGTGTGTGTGTGTGTGTGTGTGTGTGTGTGTGTGTGTGTGTGTGTGTGTGTGTGTGTGTGTGTGACAGCC